>AWUE01017564.1:0-102323 GCA_001974825.2 Corchorus olitorius
TTTTTACGAGCATCTGAGTCTTGTTTCGATTAAATTAGAAATTAATTCAGAAAAAAAAACGATATTAGAAGCGTGAAAAGCCCTCCAATATTTTTTGCGTTAAATTATATAATTTTATGTTTATTCTGGGAAACAATTGAGGGAAAATCTTTCGGGTCAATTTTTGCAAAATTTTAGCCGAAATCGTGTACTAACCATCACGGTTTTAGGCTAAATACGAGATCTGGCGGCCCGATGAAGTTTTGCATGATTTTTGGCGCCATGACTCCTTGAAATATCTATTTTGATCTGACCAAATCTCAGCAACGATGGATTTAAGGATTTGTTTTTACGAGCATCTGAATCTTGTTTCGATTAAATTATAAATTAATTCAGAAAAAAAAAAGGAAAAACGATATTAGAAGCGTGAAAACCCTCCAATATTTTTGGCGTAGAATTATAAATTTTTTAGGAGTATTTGGGAAAAATTTGAGGTAAAATCTGTCGGGTCAATTTTTGCAAAATTTTAGCCGAAATCGTGTACTAACCATCACGGTTTTAAGCTAAAAACGCGTTCTGGCGGCCTGACTAAGTTTTGCATGATTTTTGGCTCCATGACTCCTTGAAATATCTATTTTCATCTAACAAAATCTCAGCAACGATGGATTTAAAGATTTGTTTTTACAAGCATCTGAATCTTGTTTCAATTAAATTACAAATTAATTCAGAAAAAAAAACAAAAACGAAATTAGAAGCGTGAAAAGCCCTCCGATCTTTTTGGTTGAATTAAATATTTTATATGAGTATTATAGGAAAAAATTGAGGAAAAATCTTTCGGGTCAATTTTTCCAAAATATTAGTCGTTATCGTGTACTAACCATCACGGTTTATGGCTAATAACGCGATTTGGGGGCTCGACTCAGTTTTGCATGATTTTTGGCGCCAAGATTCCTTGAGATATCCATATTTATCTAACCAAATCTCTCCAACGATGGATTTAAGGATTTGTTTTTACGAGCATCTGAATCTTGTTTCGATTAAATTAGAAATTAATTCAGAAAAAAAAAGGAAAAACGATATTAGAAGCGTGAAAAACCCTCCAATATTTTTGGCGTTGAATTATAAATTTTTTAGGAGTATTTGGGAAAAAATTGAGGTAAAATCTTTCGGGTCAATTTTTGCAAAGTTTTTAGCCGAAATCGTGTACTAACTATCACGGTTTTAGGCTAAAAACGTGTTCTAGTGGCCCGACTAAGTTTTGCATGATTTTTGGCGCCAAGACTCCTTGAAATATCTATTCTCATCTGACCAAATCTCAACAACGATGGATTTAAAGATTTGTTTTTACAAGCATCTGAACCTTATTTCGATTAAATTAGAAATTAATTCAGAAAAAAAACGCTATTAGAAGCGTGAAAAGCCCTCCAATCTTTTTGGCGTTGAATTATATAATTTTTAGGAGTATTTGGGAAAAAAATTGAGGTAAAATCTTTCGGGTCACTTTTTGTAAAGTTTTAGATAAAATCATGTACACCATCACGGTTTTACGCTAAAGACGCGTTCTGGCGGCCCGACTAAGTTTTGCATGATTTTTGGCGCCAAGACTCCTTGAAATATCTATTTTTATCTGATCAAATCTCAGCAATGATGGATTTAAGGATTTGATTTTACGAGCATCTGAATCTTGTTTCGATTAAATTATAAATTAATTCAGAAAAAAAAGATATTAGAAGCGTGAAAAGCCCTCCAATCTTTTTGGCGTTGAATTATATATTTTTTATGAGTATTCTGGGAAAAAATCAAGGAAAAATATTTCGGGTCAATTTTCGCAAAATTTTAGCTGTAATCGTGTCACGTTTTTAGGCTAAAAACGCGTTTTGGGGGGCCCCACTCAGTTTTGCATGATTTTTAGCGCCAAGATTCCTTGAGATATCCATATTCATCTAATCAAATCTCTGCAACAATGGATTTAAGGATATGTTTTTACGAGCATCTGAATCTTGTTTCGATAAAATTAGAAATTAATTCAGAGAAAAAAAGAAGAAAAACGATATTAGAAGCGTGAAAAGCTCTCCAATATTTTTGCCGTTGAATTATATATTTTTTATAAGTATTCTCGAAAACAATTAAGGAAAAATATTTCGGGTCAATTTTTGCCAAATTTTAGCCGTAATCGTGTACTAACTATCACGGTTTTAGGCTAAAAACGCGTTCTGGCGGCCCGACCAAGTTTTGCATGATTTTTTGCGCCAAAGCTCCTTGAAATATCTATTCTCATTTGACCAAATCTCAGCAACGATGGATTTAAAGATTTGTTTTTACGAGCATCTGAATCTTGTTTCGATTAAATTAGAAATTAATTCAGAAAAAAAAAGCTATTAGAAGCGTGAAAAGCCCTCCAATCTTTTTGGCGGTGAATTATATATTTTTTAGGAATATTTGAGAAAAAAATTGACGTAAAATCTTTCAGATCAATTTTCGCAAAATTTTAGCCGAAATCGCGTACTAACCATCGCGGTTTTAGGCTAAAAACGCGTTCTGTCGGCCCTACTATGTTTTGCATGATTTTTGGCGCCAAGACTCCTTGAAATATGTATTTTCATCTAATCAAATCTTAGCAATGATTGATTTAAGGATTTGTTTTTACGAGCATCTGAATCTTGTTACGATTAAATTAAAAATTAGTTCAGAAAAAAAAATAAAACGATATTAGAAGCATGAAAAGCCCTCCAATCTTTTTGGCGTTAAATTATATATTTTTTATGAGTATTTAGGCCAAAAATTGAGGAAAACATATTCTGATTAATTTTTGCAAAATTTTAGCCAAAATACTGTACTAATAACCATCACGGTTTTTGGCTAAAAACGCATTCCAGGGCCCCGGCTTAGTTTTGCATGATTTTTGGTGACAAGACTCCTTGAAATATCTATTTTCATCTGACCAAATCTCAGACACATTGGATTTAAGGATTTATTTTTACGAGTATATTAATATTGTTTCGATTTAAGTAGAAATTAATTCAGAAAAAAAAAAGAAAAACGATAATAGAAGCGTCAAAAGCCCTCCGATCTTTTTGGCATTGAATTATATATTTCTTATGAGTTTTTTGGTCAAAAATTGAGGAATATTATATCGGGTCAATTTTTGTAAAATTTTAGCCGAAATCGTGTAATATCCATCACGGTTATTGGCTAAAAACGAGTTCCAGGGCCCCACTCAGTTTTGCTTGATTTTTTGCGTGAGGACTCCTTAAAGTATCTATATTCATCTAACAAATTTCTGCGACATTGGATTTAAGGATTTACTTTTATGAGCATCAGAATGTTGTTTTGATTCTATTAGAAATTAATTCTAAAAAAAAAGAAGAAAAACAATACTAGACGCGTGAAAATCCCTTCAATCTTTTTGACGTTTAATTATATTTTTTCTATGATTATTATGGCTAAAAATAGAGGAAAAATCTTTCAAGTCAATTTTTGCAAAATTTTAGCCGAAATCGTGTACTAATTCTCACAGTTTTTGGCTAAAAACGCATGCCTGAGCCCCGGCTCAGTTTTACAAGATTTTTTGTGCCAAGACTCTCAGCAACATTTGACTTAAGAAGTTATTTTTACGAAAATCTGAATCTTGTTTCGATTTAATAAGAAATTATTAGAAGCGTGAAAATCCCACAAATCTTTTTGACGTTGAATTATATATTTTTTAAGAGTATTGTGGCTAAAAGTTGAGGAAAAATCTTTCGAGTCAATTTTTGCAAAATTTTATCCGAAATAGTGTACATTATGGTTTTGGGCTAAAAAACGTCCCTAGGCCCCGGCTAAGTTTTGCATGTTTTTTGGTGCTTAGACTCCTTGAAATATCTATATTCATCTAAGCAAATCTGGGCAACATTTGATTTAAGGACTTGTATTCACGAGCATCTGAATATTGTTTCGATTTTATTATAAATTAATTCAGAAAAAAAAGGTAAAACTATATTAGAACCCTTCAATCTTTTTTACTTTGAGTTAAATATTTTCCATGATTATTGTGGCCAAAAAATGAGGAAAAATCTTTCGGGTCAATTTTCGCAAAATTTTAGCCGAAATCGTGTACTAACCCTCATGATTTTTGGCTAAAAACGCGTTCCAGGTCCCCGACAAAGTTTTGCATGATTTTTTGTGCCAAGACTCCTTGAAATACCTATAATAATCTAACAAAATCTCAACAAAATCTGATTTAAGGAATTGTTTTTATGATCATCTGAATATTGTTTCGATTTTATTAGAAATTAATTCGGGAAAAAAATCGAAAGATACTAGAAGTGTGAAATGTCATCCAATTGTTTTGGCGTTGAAATATATATTTTTTATGGGTATTGTGGCTAAAAATTGAGGGAAAATATTTCGGGTCAATTTTAGCAAAATTTTAGCGAAAATTGTGTACTAACCATCACGATTTTTAGTTAAAAACGTGTTCCTGGGTTACAACTCAGTTTTCCATGTTATTTGACGCCAAATCTCATTGAAATATCCATATTCATTTAATTAGAAATTAATTCAGAAAAAATAAAAAAAACGATATTAGAAGCGTGAAAGCCCTCCAATCTTTTTGGCGTTGAATTATATATTTTTTATGAGTATTTTGGCCAAAAATTAAGAAAAACTACTCTGGTTAATTTTCGCAAAATTTTAGTCGAAATCGTGTACTAATAACCATCACGGTTTTTGACTAAAAACGCATTCCGGGGCCCCGCCTCAGTTTTGTATGATTTTTGGTGGCAAGACTCCTTGAAATATCTATTTTCATCTGACCAAATCTCAGACAAATTGGATTTAAAAATTTATTTTTACGAGTATCTAAATATTGTTTCGATATAATTAGAAATTAGTTTAGATTAAAAAAACGAATCAAAAGCCCTCTGATCTTTTCGGCTTTGATTTATATATTTTTTATGAGTATTTTGGCCCAAATTGAGGAAAATTATATCGGGTCAGTTTTCTTGTAAAATTTTACCCAAATATAATTTACTAAGCCTTAATATTTTCTAGATTAAAAACTCAAAGAGGGGCCTGACTTTTAGTAAAAAGGTCATTTAAGAGCCTAAACTTTAGAAAAGATCAAATAGGTGTCCAAACTTTTTGATTTGGGTCAAATAAGAACATTTCCATGAAATTTGTGGATGATGGGATGTGTTTCTCTAGTTTATATATATCCACAAATTTCATGGAAATGTGCTTCTCTCTAGTTTATATATGATATATATAATATAAACATCCTATTATCCCAATTTGTAGAAAATGTCCACAAGTTTCATGGAAATGTCCTTATTTGATCCAAATCGAAAAAGTTAGAACACCTATTTGACTTTTTTCTGAAGTTTGGGCCCTTAAATGACCTTTTCCCTAAAGGTCAAGCCATATTTGAACTTTTAGCCTATTTTCTAGCAAGAGCACCATTTTTGCTACATACCAAGAGCACCATTGACAACCTGAAAAGTAAGAGAAGCTTAAAAATATATTATCTGTCTATTTCCAATGAATTAAGACTTTAAAAAATAATATTGGGCCATATTTCTGACAAATTGAGCCTGACTAATTTTACTAGCCTAATTTCTAAAAAGGCCTTATTGAATAGAACTTTAACGGGATTTATTTAAAATAATTAGCTTCTATTGGGCATAGATCTTAACAGAGTTTGCCTTTAAATGATTTTATTAGGCCTTTTGAGTGAAAATGTGGGCATAAATACCTTAAGCTGGGCTTGTGCCTAAAGTGACCTAAATTGGTGCCAAGAAAAAAAGTGAGCCTAAATACCCCTATTTATGACCAAAAAAAATACCCCTATTTAAGAACTATATACTATAGGCTATAACAATAGAAATAAAAATGAACTACATGCTAACTTTAAACCTAGAATGAACTGTATATGTTATAACGAGACATAAAATTAACTATATGTCGTAACGATAGACCCAAATGCCAACAACATTTTGTTGGGGCTCTATTTCGATGTTGTGGCCCTACTAGCCCGAATGCAACAAGAAGTCTGATATATTAAACCGCTTTAATAGGTCTCTACCGCAAAAATCGAATAATAGGATCATAAGGACAAGGGGGACCTATTAAAGGATTAATTTAAGAACGAAATCCAATGAGAGAAGAGGGAAATTGGGTAGTTTAGATTGTTTATATCGAATTATTGCCATGCTAAAAGTGGAATGACAAAATGGAAAGCTAACAATAAAAGGGTAAAACATATTTCATAAATACTGCAAAATAACAATATATATGATACACAAACGAAAAAAAACACGGATCAAATATTTAATAAGCATAAAACAAAGTAGCAAATAATGGACAAGTAACAATTGTATAATTATTAAAACGGATGAGAAGAAAATCTTCACTGAAAAAGTAACAATGTAAATTTAAAGGAAGAAAACAATAGGCAATCAAACACACAACCAAGAGGAACAAAGCATTATGATATCAACCAACGGCTAAGACTCATCAAGGTAACTTTATTTCTACAATAGTGATGCGCAAACACATTCTTTACTAGGCTTGGCTTTCAAAATATAATAATACATCAAAATTTGGCTTTCAAAATATAATAATACATTGAAAACCAGAATTACAAAATAATTCCTAATACATCAAATCCACTAAGAAATTAACAAATATACATAGAAATGCGCACCACTACTATATCCATAAAATTACCTCGGAGCAACGATCAATTACAATTAAACAACCAAAGCACGCAAAAAACATCTCAAAATACCAATATGTCAACATTCAGTCAGCAACAACACAACATTTATAGCAATGGCATGAATTTCATCTTAAAAGAAAAACATCTATTGCATAATGACTGATTTCATCACAAACTATATTTCACACATAAGCACCATTTTCACATCAATTGCATAGGCTGAAAATTCAAGAAAGTTTACTTACCAACTTCATATCCGAATCCGTCATGGGGAGGTTATCAGCAGCACGACCAGAACTATTATCACCCTTCATTCAGCTAGACAGATAGGATTGTCCCCATGCACAAATGAACTATATGGAGAAACCTAAAAGTGAACTATATGCTATAACGATAGACCTAAAACTATATGCAATAACGATGGACCTAAAATAAACTATATGTTACAACGATGGACCTAAAACTATATGCAATAACGATAGACCTAAAATCAACTATATGCTATAACGATAGACCTAAAACTATATGCAATAACGATAGACCTAAAATGAAATTGAACACAAAGCATATACAAAGCAGATAGATACAACGGCAACAAAATTCATAACAATAACCACCACAATCCACAGTAAGGAAAATCACAAAAAATCCAGCATCACCATGGAAAACAAAGAGAGCCAAAGAGGACATAAACAAAAAAAAAAACAAAGCAAAACAAAACAAATAAAGGATTAGGTGGCTGTGTTGTTCTGATTTGGAGACGGCTTTGGAGGAGGATTTGGACGATCCGGACAGTAAAAAGGTGAGACGTTGGCGCCAAATGCAATAGAAAGGTCCTAACACCCTCTCCATCATTACCAAATGCTTCGAATTCTCATTCTTTTGGAATAATGTTCTATCCTGCACTAAGTTCAAACTGTGTAAGATACCTTGTTCTACTTCACAAGAAGTCCTATGCATCAGACAAAATTCAGGAATAATCATGCAAAATGAGACAAGACATTATATCTATACAATTTGTAATCATGCAAAAGAAAACAGCAATTTGCTTGGAATAAGCACAACAGAATTACCTATACACAATGCTAATTCATAAATTTATGAATTATATAATGAGTGAGACTGAGAGGTCTTAATTAGAACCTGAAAGCGCTTATGTCAGTATGATTCATGTGAAGAAATGCAGGACTAACCCCTGCAATATACGCAGGCATCTATGTCTGTAATAATTTGCCCCAATTCCGAATCTGTACGCACCTGCAAGAAGTAATCAAACGACTCTTAAACCACAAGTTAGAAGAGACACAATATTTTACCTTATGTTTCCTTTTTTTTTCAATTTACAAAAAAAAGGGTGAACAAACACTTTGCAATTAACTTAGTCCAATTTTAAATATTTAACAATAAAGAAAACTCCCAGGCTAGCATATACTGGCTTACCATGTATTGAATCTTTCCTTGCAAGATGCTTAAGCAACATTAGATAGTTGTTGCTGCATCATCGTTTAATAATTGTAAAAAGCGTTTATATCAGATATTAGGAATACCAAGTTGCTTTGCTGTATAAATTTTGGCAACAATGAAACCTCTTAGTACAAAAACGGTGAAGGTACCAAGGCTGTTTGCAGCAACTTAGCTATCATCACAATGATACGACTACTGTATGTAATAATCGTTGTCTTTCCCATTGTTTCTAAATCTGCATTATCTCATTCCCCCCCCAAAAAAAAAATAAAAATAAAACCCCACCATTAGATCCTACTAAGATCATTTATTGCTTACTAAAATTAATACTTGCACAAAAATGATCAACAAGAAACTTTCCCAGACTTGAAATGCTGTAAAAACAATTAGAAATAGTTTCTCCATATTTCTTAGAACTATTAAAAGTGTAGTGGTGCAGAACGCAGAACAAATATCCCATAAGTTTATCATAGATTACATACCTGAAAGTCCCTCCTTGAAATTAGTTCAGTAAAAGCCTTCAAGCTCGTGTCTTTTCAGTTAATTGCTTGACCTGAAGATAAAACCAAAAACTATGATGTAGAGTGATGGCTACAAAAGAACTAACTGGAAATAAACAGATCAGAAGAATAATAATCAAAATGTAATTTTGGAGTTTGCTATCATATAATACATAGTAGATTACTTCTAGTTCATTCATATCAGTATTGACTGAGTTCTCTATTCGTTCTATTATTTCTCAATATTTAAACAAGCTCATAAGGCCAAGTACATAGGGTATAAACCTAATGGTCTGGTGTAAACTAGCCAAAAATGAGAAAGAACGAGCTGAAGGGCTACAGAGAAACCAAAGAAGTGGGGCCAAGCAGAATTGCTAAACTCAAAAGAGATAGATGTCCAAAAAAAAGTATACCTCTGAAGAGATTGCTGATCCAATTCGGAGTTGTTGATGTTTATACTGATCAATCATAGAGGAAAAATTCTGATTCATTCCGATTAAGCTTCCTTCCTACTAATCTGGAAGTTCTTCTCAGATACAAGGAAATGATTCAGTTCCAAAGCCAAAGATCATAATTCTCAGATGAGCAATCAAAAGATTCTGGAGCATCTTCGGGTTTAGGTATCGTGCCTCCAATGATCATAGTACCAAGTACTTCTTGGCGAGCTCTAATATGATCAGCTTTATAAGTAAGCATTTCTTGTAAACCTTCGTCTAAGTGGTTGTTGTGAAACAAGTGCATAATGTCCACTGGAATGCCCCTGTATTTTATCATCAACTTGATGAATTAATTTCAAGATATAAGGCTTTCCTATTATAACAGGTTGTTCAAAAGTATCCCCCGTTCTTCCATCAAATGTTCTGCTTTTTCCCGATACTCGGGCTCAAAAGGATTTCTGATCTGCATTCCTTATGATTAGTGTCACCAATCCCTGCAATGCATACAAAATAAAATGAAATGGGTTGATTCATAGAACCAGAGAATTACATGTTATTCAAGCATACCATCTCAGCAACCAATATAATATAAATGGGAACATCCCATTAATCATCTGGCTCAGAAATATTTCTATAAGGAAATAATTAAAGCTGAAATAGAATAAAACCCCCAAAATACTTTCTTCCTGGCTAAATTTTGCTAGAGATGCAAAAAATCACTGAAAAAGCATTATTAGGCTTCCATCATTTTAAGAAGAATTTATGCCATTCCCAATGTTGAGGCAGAACAGAGAGGTCCACAAAGACCCATTATACTAGAAATGCCTTACCATTAGCTTCTGGTTTTTTTCCAGGGAAATTGACACTGCTGTTATGACAATGGTGATGGCTTTAAATGAAATATTAATATCACGCTTCTCTGCAGATTGAGAAAGAGAAGATCAGCATTCAGCCAAACTAAGGGTGTGAAAAATAGAAATAATGACATGGGATTTTATTTTATAACTTTACAAGCTCCTTCCAAACAGAAAGAGGATGATCCAGTGTAACATCTGATGAACACAATAAAACCTCTAGGATCAAAGGTTAAATTATACTAAAACCTATAAATAAATACCTAAGTTGCTACCTGAAGATAAAGAAAATATGTAGACTGGTTCGATTCCAATAACCTGCAGAATGGACATAAGTTTAGTAATATAGAACAAAACCGAAGTTTGACATCAATGAACTTTCAATCATTCACACATTAGACCTTACAACACAACATGTATAGTGCTTCAGAACATCAGCATGTATTTCCAAAACAATTTAGTATACAAATGTGTCGAACAAGAAATCCAAGAATGTCAGAGAAATTGATCGACTAAAGCACATCTTACTAACATTTGACAGTATAAGAAACACAAAGGTCCTCAATAGAAATTATTGTGGTACCAGTGATCCAATTTTCTTAAAAGTACTTAAACTTAAATAATGCTTTAACCTGCACTAAATCCAAAATGTGTAAGATACCATGTGCTAGTTCTGAACAAACCTAAATGCATCAGACAAAATGCAGGACTAAGAGATGCATAAAGAGACAAGATGCAAAATCTGTGCAGACATCTGTGGTTAAAACAATCAAAAGAACTCCAAATCTGAACATAGCTTCACGAAATAACCAAAAGAGTCTTACAGCACAAGTGAGATGCGATGCAATATCTATAAGCTGAAATCAGTAAAAATAGGCATAAAGGGAACTGACAGGTTTGATTATTACCTTGGCCAGTTTCTATGAAATGTTGTAGAAGAATTGAGCTCCTCTCAAAGTTCAATCTTCGACCACCTTAAAGTGGTCCATAACGGCAAAACATGCTCCATAGTTGAGACATGTTTAGGAGAGAAAACTGAAAATGTATTTAGGAATAGGCATTAAGATCTGTTTTTAGAAAACAATGGCAGATGAACTCAAGAAATTCGGAGATATGTTCAAGTTAAAGATTTAAAAAAAAAAAAAAAAAAACCAAGCATGTCGAGCTAACAAAAGCAATAAAATTGGATGAGTATTCTTGTCAAATATACCCAGGAACATTGTTAACAATAGAGCGCATGCAAGATTGATTTGAATGATTGATTTTCAAGATCATGATGTTAATGCAACTGGTTTTTTTAGTAAGAAAAATTGCATGGAATTTACTCAAATGACCTTGAATTTGCCTTTCTAAATCATGGAGTAGCCTGAACTTAATTGTGTATGGCTTAATTCACTTAAAATAGGGATAAAGGGAACTGACAGGTTTTAACTATTACCTTGGACAGTTTCTATGAAATGTTGTAGAAGAATTGAGCCCCTCAAAGTTCAGTGAATCAAAAGCAAGGCACCGAACCACTTTGTAATTTCCTACGCATAGGAAAAAGAAAATGCATATAAGCTTAATGATGAGATGCAGATCACAAGTTAATTATGAAATGTAGAAAAAGAAACAAATAATCGGTCATTAGCCAGCTTCAATATACTATGAATCCAGAAAAATAGGTATTTGATATGTCTGATACACAAAAGATTTTATAGAATAATAGTCTATGTCTTGTAGAACCTTTAGACAGTTTAAGGGGGAAACCTAACACTTTCATATGTGGTCACACGGGCAATATACTTTCTCACTGGCAGTTAATGAAGGACATGAGATGAGGTAGGCATCACAATCAATATTACCTTCTTGATGTTGATTAAGAGGTGGGAAGTTTCTCCAGATAGAAATAAATTGTCATAATTGGTTTTTTTGAAGGTGTCCACAGTATTTAATTGCCTACATCACCAAACTTACCATACATGTGGAACATTGTCAGGGAGAAAAATGAAATCCATATTGCTAGTGGGTTTTCTGTAGTAATGCGAGCAAGAAGCATTCCCAATGCCATGCCAATCATGGTTGCCATTGTCTCTTGGCTTCCTTCCTGCCATTTTGGAACACATACTACTCAGTTCTCAAAACTAGCACTTTACATAATATGTCCTATCATTACAATCCAAACATCAGAATCCATTTCCATGTACCTTAGCAGATATATCTGCTGCATTTTTTTGAAGGGCAAAGTGCTGTGTCAAAGCGGCTCTGGTTGCTCCACTAGCAACACCAGCTGGGTAGATAAGCAATGTATGAAAACAAAAGATTAGAGGGTAAAGTAATTATCGGAAAAACATAGAAAATTGTAAATGCAACGTACAAGTAATTATAAAGATCTTAGACACATGGAATTTCCAAACTTACTGAATGATCTTGACAAGCTCCCTAAGCAAACAATGAAAATAAAAGCTGAAGGATACAAAGGAGAAAGAAGATCCATCAACATTCCTGCAATAAAAGTAGAACCCTAGTTGTTATTTGAAGCTCAGAAATTCAGGTGATCATAAAACTGCTAAAAATCTCTCAACATCCAGAGTATGATTAGAAGTGTTTTCAAGTTAATGGATATGGAAAATGAAATTCTAAGATGTAAGGGGTAAAGAAAAAAGGTCAAACATCTACTCATTCATTTATTGTGTTGCAATTATCTAGAAGAAACAATTACATACCTAAATCATTCATGAGATCTGCAACCAAATGCCACATTTTAGCATTACTATCAAGATTCGATCCCTAAACGAAAAAGCTCACAGTATTACACTCTCAATGTGAGCTGAAAGGCCAAATTTGGTAACGAAAAGAGCAAACCTGGTAAAACGTAAATAATATGCCTCCAAGCATTCCTGTTAGCTCTCAAGAACCACTGCAACAATTGTAATGATCAAAACTTGATATCAGCAAGGCTCAAACTTAATTCAACTCATTTAAAATTCATCAAAGTCCCAACTAGTATAATCAGAGGCGAAATTGATATAAAAAAATACACTAAATGCCAATCTACCTGGAATGTTGCACCAATAATAGTTTCCGGCTTCTCACCAACTCCAATAGCACTCAAAAGAGCCTGAGAAAGAAGTTAAAGTAGACAACAAACACATATAGAAATCAGCAACATAAAGTCTATACTATATACAACATTAAGAAGAAAGTCCAAACATCAATTGAATTTGACCCTACTTGGGTAGAAAACCTAATATAAAGTAGATCAGTTACTTGCGCGAAAGCATATTGAAAAGGTTGACGAGTCTCTGAGAAGCATATGCATTCAAGCGATGGACGTGAGGCGCCATATTTGCCAAAGTTGCAAGGCAAGTGGTATGCATCGAAGAAAACTGAAGGCTGCCGTTTAAAACAGAGCGATCGGCAGTGGTGGCGTCGGAGGGCGTGGGCCATGAACGAATCGTGTGGCGGAAGTCGGTGTATTCGAAATGGGACTCTCTTGTTGGGTCGAGAGGCCGTTGGAATTGAGAATCCATAGAACGAAAATTGAAATGTCAAGGAATTTGGGGTTTTGATGTTGTTTTTGAGTTAGGGCTAGGGATTGGAGAAGGGATCGAACTGAGAAGAGAGGGGGAGAGAAAAGAGGGAGGGGAAATTGCTGGAATTTGGTCGAGACTCGAGAGAGGGGGAAAATGCGTTCTATACTGAATTTCGAAAAATCAATTCATTAGTCATCTGGTTTGGGCCGAGAGCCATACGGGCTTAAACCCAACGACTTGGTTCGGGCTAATGTAAGCCCATCAGGATTTTATCGGGCCAATAGCTCAAAATGTAAGTCTTTTGTTATTCTTATATTATGTTTGTATTAAAAGTTATAAGGGTAAAAGTACCCGGGAGGTCCCTGTACTATACGAAATGTTGATTTTGGTTCCTATATTTTTTTTTCTACAAATTCGTCCCTTTACTATCATAACCGATCACCCGAGGTCCCTCACGTTAGTGAGCCGTGACAGACCCGTTAAACTTGCTTACCTGGCACTAACACCGTCTAATTCGCTGACGTGGCATGCCATGTGGCATAAAAATTAAATCTTTTTATTGAATTTTATTTTTTTAATAATAATAATAATAATAAATCTGAATTTTTTTCCACAAACACAAAAAACATTTCTCTCTCCTCAATTAAAGATCAAACACCCCTATTTTCTTCTTAAAAAGAACAAAAATTTACTCTCTCCTCTCTTTTTCTAATCTTTGCCCTTCCATTCTTACGCCATAGCTCTGTGCTTCGCCTGACTGACTCCCAAGCTCCTTGTAAAAGGATAATAATAATTTCTTCTTATTTCCCTAACAATTTCATTGTCCCATCCATATTCTCACTCAGAGCCCAGGGTTAGGAGGTGTGGATTTACGCTATCAATTCCCGAATTCCACTTTTATATACTATCAAAATTGCAGCAGCGTTTTTCCCACCTGTATCTTGACTACCACCATTTCTTTTGTCTGTACATTCTGATCCCAAAAACAATAACCAGAAAATCAGGAAAGAACCCAAGTTGTCTTTTTCTTTATTTGGGTTGTTGTAGATTTGTAAGAGGATTTAAGGTTGTTTTTTTTCTCTTGTTTTTGTTTAGAGATCAAAAGGAATTTCTTTTCTTCATAAATTTGTGTTTCAATTGTAAGTAAAAGAGGGGGAAAATGGATAAGAAAAGGATTGTGGTTCCACTTGTATGTCACGGCCATTCACGTCCCGTTGTGGATCTTTTTTACAGTCCCGTTACTCCAGATGGCTTCTTTCTCATTAGTGCCAGCACCCCTATTTTCTCCTCTTTTATTCAACTTACTTGTACTATTCTCTTTTACTTTTTATTTTTACTTTCTGTTTTTTTTTGTTTATTTACTGCTGAAATGGCCTCTTGATCTCCAGAACTTTTACCTGCAAATTTTCTTCGCTTTTGATGTTTTAAAGTGTGTTTGGATACTTCTGATGTGAGTAATTAGTT
The DNA here is from genome assembly GCA_001974825.2 of Corchorus olitorius. Classification (NCBI taxonomy): domain Eukaryota; kingdom Viridiplantae; phylum Streptophyta; class Magnoliopsida; order Malvales; family Malvaceae; genus Corchorus; species Corchorus olitorius. The sequence goes on from AWUE01017564.1 coordinate 14,911, forward strand.
TTGGAAAATTCTGCTTGATGAAGTTGATGGTGAAACCTTGTGTAAATTTTAGCAGAAAATAGGGGTAACGATTAGAAAAAGAGAGGAGAGAGTAAATTTTTTTTCTTTTTAAGAAGAAAATAGGGGTGTTTGATCTTTAATTGAGGAGAGAGAAATGTTTTTTTGTGTTTGTGGAAAAAAAATCAGATTTATTATTATTATTATTATTAAAAAAATAAAATTCAATAAAAATTATATTAAAATAAAAAGATTTAATTTTTATGCCACATGGTATGCCACATCAGTGAATTAGACGGCGTTAGTGCCACATAAGCAAGTTTAACGGGTCTGTCACGGTTCACTAACGTGAGGGACCTCGGGTGATCGGTTATGATAGTAAAGGGACGAATTTGTAGAAAAAAAAAATACAGGGACTAAAATCAACATTTCGTATAGTACAGGGACCTCCCGAGTACTTTTACCAAGTTATAAGCTTTTTGGAATAGGTTCGTTTCTGTTTGTATGAATTATGATAGGATTGAATTGCGCTGTTTTCTTGAGTATTGTTGTGAGAAAAGTAGCTCAACTCGACTTGCTTTCAATGTCTGTTTTCAATAATTAGTAAGCAAGTTCCTCGTCTGTTGAGAGAAAAATAAATAATCAATCAAGGAAGGTAAGATCTATGCGTACGTTGTATTCAGCTTTTGAACAGAGAACTCAAAATTGGAAAACAACGAAACATAGCAAGTACAATCCAATCAAACAGGCACAAATGGAAACAGAATTTTAACACGAACAAGCAAACTCGACTCTCATTGAGAGCCATCAAATCAAGGCCAAGAACGAGAAACTATTATAAATAGTTAAGTAGAACCGGATAGTTTAAGATTTGATTACCAGAAGAAGCGAGTCCTGCTCGGTGATCTCCGCTTCTTTAACCTTCAGTTCAACAACCTGCAACGATAAACCGATCAAAGTTAAAACTAAAATGGAGTAGAGAAAATATGAAAAAAAAATGAAATCGTGAGAATGAAACGAAAATGATAATGATTCAGAGAGATTCAAAAGCTCACCATTGTTGGAGAGTTTTAAGAGAAAGAGCTGAGGATTTGAATTTTGAAGGAGAAGGAGAGATTTGGAAAGAAGAGAAAGAGGCGTTTGGCTTGGAATTAAATTTGAAATTTGAAAAATGGAGAGAAATGAAAACTGTACGTGATGGCGGGAGAGAAATGAGCTTGGCGAGGATATTTATAGACGGAGGTAAACGGAATTTAACCATGGTTAATACTTGAGGGGAGTCTCGGTTAATCTATGCATATACTCAAATGGCGTGTGATGGTCGAAATCGTCATTGAAGGGAATAATAGGGGTATTTTGGTCCTGGAGGATTGACGTGTCAGCTCCTGCTTTTGCTGTGGCCTACGAGGGGACTTGTCGTTGAATATACGTGTGAAATATGGTTTTCGCCGCGAAACAAAAGGTAAAAATTGCAGCCGACCCCCCTGAAGATACTGTAAACTGATATGTTCCCAAGAAATTTGCGTTGCGTTTGCAATTCAGGATCCAGATGCCAGATTGGGCCTAAAACATATTTTGGTGGTAAAATTCGAGTGGCCTGGGCAATGCTGTTCGTTTAATTCAACGCTTTCAATTCAACTAACCAAAAGAATGAAATATATATATATGGCAAAAAAATGAATGAAATATATAAACAAACACAGGACAAAGAAAAGAAAGAAACAAATTTGATTTTTTTTTTTGGCACAAATTTGATATCATATTATCAATAACAATTTTCGAAAAATTTTATTCTAAATAATTGAAAATAATCAAAACTGAAACTCTACTGATTCCTATTGCTCTGTATTGTTAATCTTTCTTCTATATAGTACAACACATCTATAGCATTTTTGGCATAATTACAAACAATTAAGACAAAATTTTTAAAGGGTTAAAAATAAAAGAATATAAGTAAATCACGTGACAAACTTCCTAGGATGATGCTTCGCCCAGTTTTTCATCGACCTGCAAAGTGAGACTATTCTGCTCCTCCCCGTCTGCATTTGCTGTTGCACTCCCCGCTGTTTCATCTACAGCTGGTTCAACACCATTTTCTGCCACAGGATGAGGCACGTCACCATTTTCTGAGGCAGTCTTTACCTCATCCTTACTAACGGGTTTAGAAAGTTCTTTTGATGAAGAGATTGTCAATAGGCGAGCAACTCCATCATATAAATTCTTCGCATCCATGATAAGTGCAGCTCCACCAGGGTAACAACGACCATAGCAAGTTGCACAATGTGGGAAAGCAACCTACAAATGGGGAAAGCTTGTGAGTACATGAAAAAGTGGTCATAATAGGAGTTACAGACCAGATTAAGCCCGTGAAAATCTTATTAAAAATGAATAGCACCTCTATAAATGCTCGGCAAAGTGAGAGGAAAAGCCCAGATTCGTTTTCTCTGAGCATCCGTGTTGTGTTGTATCTCAACAGAGAGTCAGAAACAGCCTGTAATCCCTTAATCAATTCTTGAGCAAGAACATTCTTCAAACTTACTGGGGCACAAGGACGTAGCTCATTCATTGCAGCAGAAACACCTTAAATCACCAGAGAAAGATACATCAATTTCAACAAAAGTGCAATTCTGTGGAACATAAGTTTTTAACTTACAAGAGTAGCAAAAAAAAGTTTTTAACTTACAAGGTTCAAGGAATTAAAGAAACATTATGACATTTTCAAACAACCCTCGGGTTATAAATACAAGTTAGCTACCAATTGACAATGTCAGGAAACACCTCAATTCCTTGTGATCCAGTTATGTAAAATGAATAGCATTGAACCATCAAAAGTTACTTAAGAAATAAAACTGCTTCTCTTTCTTCTTTACACTAACACGGGTATCACTCCCTTGACAGGTCCGGCAGCAATTTCTTCTGATAGTTCTACCGAAACCATTCATCTCGAACCAAACCATATTTAAAGGTAGTAATAAGTTTTAATTAAACATCAGTGAGGAAACAGCACTCCAAGAAGCATGAATAAAACTTACCATTTATAAAAACTGCAAGAGGTGGATGTTCCATCAGATAAGATGGTGGAGTTACATCCTCCTGACTTTCTTCACCAATACTAGTTGCTGAAAAGCCAACTGCTGGCAGTGGAACCCAACGATGTGAATCCAAAACTAACTGTAGCCAAGTAAGACAAAGTTACAAATCAAATAGATGTAGATTGCTTGCTTCAAGTAAAAGCAAAGAGCCCAAAGTTGGATCACTAGGACAACTAATACATTTTTGACACTATTATAACAAACTGATCTTTGTCCCTGGCCAGCATACCTGGAAGTTTTCAACTGCTGTATTCATATTCTTTGAGAATAAATTAAGCACCGCTCTGTAAAATAGTGAAAGTCAATATAATTGCCCGTAGGTAGGAAGCACTTAAAAGTTAAAAGAGGAAAATGGATAAGATATTTACTCCTCAAAAAGGGATGGAAGCAAGCCTCGAAAATCCAGCCCAACCCAACCAAGACCCATAGCACAATACTGCCAACAATAACAAAGACAAAACCATCATCAAATTATGGATGCAAGCCCAAAACTGTTTTGTGCTAACATGAAGAATAACCATGATCGGCCATCTAGAACCATTGCTTCTTTTCCACAATTAACTCCGTTCCAAATGAAGTAGGTTTTTATAGAAAAAGCAGAAAAGTGGAGTTGCTTAATGAGGTTATCTTTCAGGTTTTCTTGAAAGTGAAATGGCTTAAAAACAGAATTTAATTGACTATTATCAAGCCAAATGATTGATAAATTTCTTCAGATATTCCAATTTTTTATGAATAAACAACTATTTGATACAGAAAAATTGTGATTAAGGGCTTTATAGAAATGAAGAAGACGTAAATGCAAGCAAGTATTATAATTTTAAATTTCTCACCATGCACTGATCCAGGATATTTGACAGTGATCCACCTTCTGTTATCTTTGGAAGCATGACTTTAAGAGTTTTAAGGTGTGACGTAATCTGATGCATAGCCCAACTAAAAAGAAGTCCACCATCATAATTTTCTTCACTTCCAGATGTATCATCTGCAAATATTGCTCGATATTGGTTAACAACATCAAAAAGATGTGCTCTGTGACAGCCTATCATCCCTTTTAGATACTCATAAGCATTTCTCTGGTCCAAATCCTCAAGAATCCCATTGAGCCATGACTCTCGGCATCTCAAAAACTGAAACCATGGAATGATGCCATCAGGTAGGGAAACATGAAGTAAAACTGAAGAGGCGGCAGTGGGTAATATACCCAAATGATAATAAATAAAAAGTGGGGATGTGAAAGTGAAATAAATTGACAAAGTAGCTCTGCAAAAGTTACCTGCAATCGCATTTCATAATCACTGAACACTCCTATTCGGCGTAAATATCCGATAATCCGAAGGCATTCTGGTAACTGTCATACACAGAAAACATACTTCACTAAGCTTCAATAAAAAAACCAAGTTTTGCTTATGGGACATGCATGTTGAGCATCACTTGTAACATATACCTGAATTTTAGAGCGAAGCTTCTGGAGAAGCTGAGAGAGAAGAGATTGGGTTATCTGCCTAACTTCTGCAGCCAGTGCTTGAATAACAGGCAGTCTTTTCAGGAAAAGAAAACAAATTTCAATCAGCTGTAATCCAAAATTGACAAAGGAAGGGAATAATAGGGATTAACTCACTTGGGGTGCATGGTTGAAAGTTTGCAAACAAATGCTTCTAAGTCAAGAGCTTCATCATAGTTACCATTCCTCACACATCTGCACAAAAATATAGATTGTATTTAATGAAGCATTCTAGCATTTCTGTAACACTAGGTACCTCCAGATTACAATTTACTCGAGCACATACGTATCCATAAGCTGAGGAATCTCAAGCAAGTCAAGTAAAGTACTGTGGTTCACTAGCAGAGTCTGGTTCATTTTCCTCTTCTCCAAGATCTGTTCTGCAGATTCAATAAATTCTGTGCAACCAGATGTCAGGTTTGGGATCTCAGTAATCTGCAAAAGCCAAATCCTACAAATAAGCATGTCTGCAAAAAAAACTTAATATTTTTAGAATTACCAAACAGAATTTAAAAGATCAATGCATCACCAATTCACATCTTCATAGTATTCGAAAATCATGTAAAAATTAAGGTCCGTTCATTTTCTCTTTAACTTAATTTTCCTTTTGTAACTTTGAGATAGTCATGAGATGTTTCTTTCCTCTTAGAAGTAAAGCAACCTTTCTCAGCTCATTGGCTATCAAGATATACAAGTTCTGTTTTCTTTCTCCACTTAGAATCTTGCATACGCAAATATCAAAAGAAAGCCAGTCCATCAGAAGTCAAAACACTGTTTTAAAGTGCTTAATTTAACGCTTATAGAGAATCCAATGGTGTGCCCTCATGCTGTATGTCAAGATGCCTTCAAAAGTAATTCGAGCATTAAATCTAACACGTAACTAAAGCTAAACTTCAAGGAAGCCACTAAAATCTTGAGATTCCTCAGATAGCCAGTAATGTGATTAATTGCCTGTACTATTCCAGATATTCACAATTCTTATTGCCTAATTTCAGATCCAACTGACCAATACTTCCCAATTGAAACTTAAGAGTATTCAAAGCTCCTTAACAAAGATTACAGAACCTTCCTGAATCTTGGCCTCCAAATGGCAGTAGCTAATATTTAAAGAAAGTAAAGTTTATAAAATATCAAGTAGCATGCATTATACTCTTTTCCAATCTTGCACCTACTATGCATTTCCTACTCTAAAAATCAAATGACATCTCAATAACGTAAAACAAATAATAAGTACCAGGACCTAAGAATAATAGTAGTATACTGAATTTGAAGAACACAAACTGCAATTACCAGAGATTCAAGATGCTTATCGATAGAAGACACTTCCTCTTTGATAGCAACCAAGGCATCGGCGGCAGCAATAAAAGCACGGTAATTACCAACGGCCACTTCTTGCATTTGCCTCTGAATCCTCTCCGCATCAACTCGAAGAAGCTCCGGCTCCTTTTCACATTCAAGAACAATAAACACGATTGAATCTCAAACAAAAGAAGAGAGCGAGAACCAAAAAAACAAACAAAAAGTAACCTTATGGAGGCGATCGAGAGTGAAAGAGAGGAGCTCGGAGACGTAAGGCTGTTGAGAGACGGAGGCAAGAGGGAGGAGACTGGCCATCGCCGACGTCGGTGACGCGGATGGAGAGACGTCGTCTCCGTTCTCCAATTCCATCAACATTGCTAAATTAGGGCTTTGTTGGATCCTCTCTCGAAGAGAGAAACAGATCCGGAATCTGTTTACACTGTAATTGAAATCCTTTGCAAGGCTACAAGCTTTTTGCTCAGAGCTTTGTTCCTGGTTCGGTTTTTTGGATCTGAGAGACTTTGGTAGTGAAGGCTCCGTGAGGTAAGGTGCGGGCTAAATCTTTGGCCATGGCAGCATTTTTGGTAGCGACCCGACTTGGACCCGCCCGAATTTCATTGGAAGACTTTTAATAGTTAGAGTCCGTTTGGAAGTTTCTATAGAAAATAAAAAGGTAGAAAGTTTTTCTATAGAAAGTTTAGGACTAGAAATTTTTTTCTTGAGAAAATACTTTAACATGTTTGTTTAACCTCTAAAGTTTAAATTAAATTCCTAAGAAAGTAAAGTTAAATTTATTAAAATACCCTTTGATGGATATTTTAAATTTAAAAATAAGGTCATTTTAAGTAATTTTGTCTTAAAATTACTTTTATGAGAAAAGTGAGAAAGTGTTTTAACACCTCCCAGGTGTTAAAACACTCTCTCACTTTGGAGATAAAGTATTTGGGTCAGTTAAACTTTCTTACCCTAAATTTTCTCTTAAAAAAATAACCAAACATGCTAAAGTTATTTCCTACCCTATACTTTCTATAGAAAGTGATTAAATTACATCAAAACAAACGGGCTCTTAGATATAAATATTTCGTATCTTCCTTTTTTTTCACTTTGTTTTTTAGGCGAACCAAAATACCAATTTCTTTCGAGGGTATGAACTAAAATAAAATTGGTCATCTCGGTTTTATCTTTTCTTTCTTTTTCTTTTGTTAACAGGGGTATGGTTAATTTTAGATTTAACATTAATAAATGGAGACATTGTAAAGAGAAATGAATTACTATATGTTTGAATTAGTTTTAAACTTTTAATATGCAAATTTTCCAGGAATTTGCTGCATTCTGCTGTTGTAATTTGTAAATTGGACTAACTTGGCCAGGCAAGATGAAGTTGAGTTTTCATGCAGATTCCACATTTTTTTCATGAACTAGTTTTTCCTTTTCCTTGTGTAAACTGTAAGGATTAAGGAATAAAAATTTCCTCTGGCCAAAAAAGGAATAAAAAATTCCTCCAATTAAAAACAAAATGCTGGTTCATACAGACAGCAGAGAATGATTGATGAAATAAAAATAACAATAATTTTGATATGGTTCATTTCTAAACATAGGACCCCATATTTTCCATTACAAAATCTTGTAATATTTTCTTCTCTTCACTCTTACTGACCCTAAAATTATATATATACTTACTATAAACAATCCAACCAGTATTCAACAATTCATTAACACAAAATTGAAAACAAGCAGTGTTGCAAGTGACAATAAGGAGGCCTGAAAAGAAAGAGGAGAGGCCTTTGATGAATAGAAGTAGTAGTAAGGATAGGGGTACTCATGGGGTCCTGATACAACTCTAGGTTGCCCTTGCCCTTGCCCTTGACCTTGACCTTGACCTGCAGGAGGTACATTGAAGAAGTAGTTAAAAGGAGGTGGTGGACTGCCCTTTGAAGAGTATGATGATGGAGGTGCCGGTGGGGGTGGGGGTTGTGTTTTCGGCGGGGAAGGAGGTGATGAGACAGATTCTGATGGTGGTGAGGAGGAGTAAGATTGTGGTGGGAAGTAATTATAGTAAGGCACTGTTGGCGGCGAGTGGTGAACTGATGATGGCGCTGGTGGTGGTGGAAATGACTTGAGAAGTGGTGGAGGTGGTGGTGCACAAATGACTGGACATGTTGCACACTCACTTATGCATAGTAATCCGGCTGATGGTGTCCCCATTTCATCTTCAGATGTTACACTTGTACCAAACATGATCATGCTCATGATTCCTAATTTGAGGAGCAAGACAAACCATTTGCTTCCCATCTGCATTTTTGTAGCAAAAAAGTTTAAAAGAAGATGATTTTGTGCCTTTGAGAATTGCAGGGCAGAAAGAAACCTGTTCTACTTATCTGCACAATGACCTTTTCAACACAATGCCAAGTGAAGGCTATCAACTAGATATAGCCATTAGCCCACTTTACCCTTTATACATGCGTGTGTATGGCTCTTCTAAAAGTCTGATTTAGATGCTTCCTTAATGATGGTTTCTGATGTATTGCTGTAAAGGGGAAATTTTACTTCCACAGCTTTTTCATTTGGTTTGTAAAAAGGAATGGATTAAACAATGGAAGGCTAAGTATATTTTGGACACCTAGCAGCAATATATGAATGAAAGACCAGAAGTACCCTTGGTAACTTAGCATTGATTACATAAGAGAGCTTAAAATTGGTTACCCTTTCAACATGGTTATATTATACTAATACTGAAAAGTTCTGTAGATTGTTTGAAGAAAGAGTATTTTGGGGTACATAATTGTCTTTCGGTGTTGATAGATACTTTTATGTCATAGAAAAAACAATGTTGGAGTATGACAAGTTTCCTTGACATTAGAAATGTGTCCCACTTAGAATCTCTTTTTGTTCAAGCATTGAGCTGATCACAAGATCATAATCTTCTGTCTCTGTCTCTTTATGATCATGTAAATATAAATATGATAAAAAGAGAATGATTATTAACTGAGGGACCCAGACAACGGCGTAAAGACAATATTATATTACATGATTAAACATTAGTGCTAATAATCTTCATTATCTACTTGGGGTGGTGCTTGCTTGTGTATTTGAATTTTGTATGCTTTCACTTATCATGGAATGGGAATCCAAAGCAAAACTTGCTTCCTAATACCATTACTTACTTTTTCTTATACCTTTCTCTTATCATGGTTCACCTTTGTCAATATCAATTCTTTCCTCACAAACTCACTCTTAACACTTTATTCTCTGCCTGTGCTTTTCTTTCAAAGGAGGGCTATTGAATCTCTCCTTTTCTTCATTGCAGGTTCAAGGGAAAACTTGCTTGCGTTAACATCTAATGAATATGTATATATGTGCTTCAACACATAGCCGTACAATATTGTGATTGAAACTTTGACGAATGAATTTGCAAGATTTTAGTAAAGTTACTGATTTCCATCAACTTTTTGCTAATTTATCTTCTGAAAATACATATTATACATCTAACAAAATAAAAGATCCGATTATTGAAAAAAAAAAAAAGACTTTCTATTCTTTCTGTAGGCACAAAACTGAAGAAGTATTACTATTGCTCATTGAAAGCAGCTTTTTGTAATCACAACAATGACCATGGAGATATACACAGGTTTCTGATTTTTTCATATTGAATATCCAGCATCCCTCTCCATTTTGTTTAAAAACAATATTGTTGTTTTTCTTCACATTCAAACCAACTTTTTCTCTCAAGCCTTCATCAATATCTTTAATAACTTCATTCAGCACCATTTTCTCCAGAGCTTGGCATTGGTTCAGCTGATTCTTTACTCATGGATTCCTAGCCATTCAATAGTGAAACTATGTAAGAAAACCAGATTTCAGCAGTAATGTACTATGCGCATTAACCATTTGAAAGGCAATACTTAATAATAACATCAATTTGGAATTTGGGATTGCCCTAGGATGTTTCTTTGAATACTTGAGTGATATTTTCTAGTAAAAAAGATGCAATCTAAGAAGGAAAATGAATACTCATCAAATTTTCATGCTATACATGTTAATATGTATGATAGATGAGTTTCAAACCTGACTTGTTGATGATATTCTTGACCTCGAAAGTGGACTCATTGCTGAAGAACGGCTACGACTCTGACCACTGTTGCTGTTTGCATTGCTATAGCCACTACTGCTATGAGCACCACCGCTGTATCCAAGGCTACGTGACTCAGAAGCGCTCCTTCCAAGTTCTCTTAACCTATTAAGTTCTGGGACTATAACAGTAGCAAGGTCTGGCCTGTCCCTCTTCCTCAGCTCTGCGCACTTTAAGGACAATTTAGCAAATGATAAAGCTTCTTCAACTGGCCAATCTGGCACGGCTGGATCAAGCATATCGCTGAGAGTTCCTTTCTCAATGGCCCTCCCAACATGGTGAGCAAGTCCCATGGGAGACTTGGCTGTAATGATCTGCAGAAGCATAATTCCGAGGGAGTATATGTCCGATTTTGTTGTTAACATACCTGTTTGTTGATATTCAGGATCTATGTAACAGAATGTTCCTGCTGCTGAAGTCATGTGATATTGTGTTACAGTGTCAGCTACAGAAGGTGGAACTAACCGTGCCAGGCCAACATCACTAATTTTGCTCACATAATTGCGGTCTAGGAGAATATTAGCTGGCTTAAGGTCACGGTGCACTAATGGTTCTGGCTTTGCTTGGTGAAGGAATAGAAGGGCAGTTGCAATTTCAGCTGCTATTTTAAATCGTCTCCGCCATGAAAGTGGAGGAGTATTGCCTCTTCTAAATAGCCTATCCTCTAAGCTGCCATGGCTCATATGTTCATATACCAAGCATCCATACTCGGGGCAAGCTCCAAGGAGAAGGACCATGTTTGGGTGTCTAATGCAGCAAAGAACCTCAACCTGTGCACAGAGGTATATTATGAAGAACAAAGTATTAGCGGATAGAAAGGATGTGAATTAACTGGTTTTAAGAAAACAATAGTTAGAAATGGCCACATGACACCTTACCTCTTGCTGAAATTGCTTTTGCCCTTGAGCAGCATCAGGTCTTAAAACTTTGATTGCAACAGGAGTGTGATCAAGTTTGCCTTTATAAACAGGTCCATAACCACCTTCTCCAATCTTATTTGATTCTGCGAATTTTTCAGTAGCTTCTTCGATTTCTTCTATGGTATATTTTCTGTAACGGACATCATTATGTGCCAAAGCAGTCAAAGCCCGATTCTTCTCTTCTGACTCTTTCTTGGCTTTTAACTCTGCATGTCTTCTTCTTTGTGCTTCCATCTCCGCAAGCCTCTGTGCTGCCTCAGCTGCTTCAATGGCAGCCTTACACTTAGCCTTCTCCATCTCTGCCATTTGAAGAGCTGCCTCTTCAGCTAGCCTCGCTTCCTCAAACTTACGAGCCTCCTCCATCTTCCATTGATTAAGCTCATTTGCCTGGACAAAACAATGTCAATCATGTTCTAAAACTGATTTTCTTGATACCCTTTAGTTATCACTTATCAAAAAAACTGGCATGATAAGAGTCGCTTTTATCCTTTACAGTTGAGATTCTGATGGTGTTTTAACTCTGTATTATTACCTTTCTTTTGGCGTTAAGGGCTTCTTTGCAAGCTGTGCTGTACATATCCATGGTTTGCTTAAGTTCAAGCTTCAATCTTCTCATTTCAGCTTCTACATCACGCTGCAATTCATGCTCATATTAGCATTTCATGTTATCAAGCCAACAATATGCCTTACTGTAAAAAAGCACATACCAAAGACCACTTACCGAACTTTGGGGAAGTGACTCTGAAGAGGAGCTTGACACCATTGAGAAATCCAAATTTTGGGAAGAAATGTCCATAGATCCAAGGGCAAGATTTGCAGGAAAATCCATGTCACCGGACAAAGAATCATTGACACCCGATGACTGTCCTCGTGTACCAAATTCAATGCTATCTAGTGATAGATTTGCTGGAGAGTTTCTGAATCTGTCACGTTCACGTGTAGGTGTAGCCCTTCCGGGATTATCGAAGGACAGTCTTTCTGGTCCTGGACTCCTCAATGCTCCCTTTGTTTGTTGTCCTCTGTGTACACAACAGCATTGTTGAATTTTACCAACAAACAACTCAATTTGATCAGTTGCATGTTTTGCCATCAATAGTCTTTTGTTCAGTACTAAAAATAAATGGAACCAAACTTTTCCCACCTGTCATCTTCATTTTGATCCAATGAAATCATCGGTGCCCTTGGTGGGGTAGCAGTATTAGCTACAGGCCGCTGGGCTGTTCGCACTGTCAATATCTTGCCTTTGGAAATCACATAAACAGAACAAAACTCTGGTGCTGATTTAATCAAGCTGGTTGGTATGTCATGTTTGAATTTCCTATATGACAAATAACTGAACTTCCATTTGTTAGCAAAAATAGACAGGAAAGTAGTAAAAAGCCCAGGAAGGAAGATTATATATATATCAACCTTGAAATGGCATTCCTCGTCGATGCACCAAGAACTACAGCGTTGATTAAGTTTTTGCTGATATAGTCTAAAAGTGCTTTAGAAACATCTATATCCTCAAGAACAACCTCCTTCATTTGTATCTGAACTTGACAATGAAATTAGATATTATTACTAATTAATTAATAACTCCAATAAAATCTGAGTTTATCAGTATATGGTTGCTTACCCCTTTGCGTGCACAATAGCCGCGAAAAGGAATGAAAAGCTGGTTTATGTCATAATCAGATTCTCCTTCACCCTCTGCATGTTATTCAATAGAAAGAAAAAAAAAAACAATTTTTCAGATGAAAGCAACAATCTTTTTAGGTTTTCTGATACTATCATTCATTTTGACAGTTTCTTGAGACAGAAGGCAATGAAGAAAACAGAGTTAAAAACAATGAGAAACGAGAAGAGGGTACCTACGGTTTTTAAGCCTAACATGGATCAAGATGATAAGGGGATTGGTAATGACAAGATGGTCAATGGCCCAACGGACAGCATGTGGGCTGTTTTTGTCTCTGTCAATGGCCACGACGGTGGTGTTGGTGGGCACATTGCTTTCATCAGAGAAGGGAGGCATTGTTGCAAAAGCAATGTCTCCTCCTCCACCTCCGGCGATGTAATTGCTGCTAAAACAAACAAGAAGGGAACAAAAAAATCCTCTCTCCGGCGGGGGAAGAAAAGGGAATAATGACAGGGGAAATATGGGAGAAGCCTAGTTTTAGGGCTTTGTCCGGTGAAACTGAAATGTTTCCAATTGTAATTAAGCTTGAGATGATTTGTCCGCCATTCGCTTGTTTTAGGCAATTTGACTTGGCCTATTCATTCTATCAAAAACAACAACCGGATAAATTGTAAGACAAAAAACAAAGAAAAGCTGCGTTTAGGACTTATGACTATAATTAGAACATTTTGATTTGAGTTTGACCATCAGTCAACTAGATTCCTCATGTTTGAACTTTTCAAACTTGTTTTTCCCTTTAAAATCTATAATTTTGTAAATTTTCAATCTTTTTTTAAGTAATTCAAATATGAAAATTCGTTTCTGAGACTGCTAGTAGTACTTGGGATAGTGTTAAGTACTTTTGTTGTATAACGGTAAAATATTGTTGCCGCCTTAGCTTTGTTAAGCTTTAAAACGTCGTCGTTTGTTCGGTCCCTTCTCAAATATTTCAACGAACCCAGAGGCCAGAACCCGATTCAGTAACGAGAAAACAAACGATTCGATTCTAAAATCGGCCGTCGAATTAAAAATCCGTTGGGTAGAAGATGTCGTCGGTTTACGTTCTTGAACCGCCGACGAAGGGAAAAGTCATAATTAACACAACATACGGCCCGATAGACATCGAGCTTTGGCCAAAAGAAGCTCCGAAAGCCGTTCGGAACTTCGTGCAACTCTGCCTTGAAGGCTACTACGACAACACAATCTTCCACCGCATCATCAAGGGCTTCCTCGTCCAAGGTGGTGACCCAACAGGCTCCGGCACCGGTAACCCTTCTCTTTTTCCTGTTATTTTTGTTTACTCTGCTGTTTTCAATTAGTTAGGGTTAGTGTAAAGGTTAGTTCTTTTGATTTAAAATTTTGTTTTTCAGGTGGAGAAAGTATTTATGGGAGTGTGTTTTCGGACGAGTTTCACACGCGTTTAAGATTTAACCATAGGGGTATTGTTGCTTGTGCCAATGCTGGTTCGCCAAATTCTAATGGGAGTCAGTTCTTTATATCTTTGGATAAATGCGAATGGCTTGATCGGAAAAACACTATTTTTGGGAAGGTAACCTGTGACTGCATTTTAAGTAGTTTAGTCTTATTTCGTAGTCCATACTTGAGTGTTACTAGAACTGATTCTGGGTTGCTGGTAGGTTACTGGAGACTCTATATATAATCTTCTGAGGATAGGTGAGGTTGACACTGATCAGGATGACCGGCCTTTGGATCCTCCTCCGAGAATCAAATCAGTTGAAGTAGGTTTTCCCTTTTTATACTTTGATCAATTATAGAACTAGCCAGACTGTTGTGGCATGGATATGTTGCTTAATGATATTGGTTTATTGTTTTTGAGAAAAATTAAGTCAGTTGGTTTTATCCATTCATTTCCTGTTTTAGGTACTGTGGAATCCTTTCGAAGATATTGTTCCGAGAGTTGCTTCAAAGCCTTTAATCCAGCCCTCTGCTGAGGCTGAGAGGAAAGAAAAGAAGCTGAAACCTGTTAAGTAAGTCTTTGTTCTCCATAACCAATCACTCTCTTTTTAGCATGGTAAGGATACTTATGCTTATTATTATTAAGACATTCCTATTGGTTAAGGTGTATGTGTTCTTTGGAGAATGCAGAAAATTGAACTTGCTGTCATTTGGTGAAGAAGTTGAAGAAGAAGAGAAAGAACTGGCAACAGTTAAGCAAAAGATTAAGAGTAGTCATGATGTGTTGAATGATCCTCGTCTCCTAAAGCAAGAACAGGTAGTCATTCTTTATTTTTCTTGTTGTACATTTTTCCCCGTTCTTTTCTTATACCATGCTCAAGTGAACTTAGTTGATTCATAGTTATCTTTAATCTACAAAACTCTTCTTCCAACCATCCTCTAAATCAACCTTTTGCTTAGGGTAAACATTATCTGGTTGCCTGCTAAATATTGAGGCCATATACTTAAAATAACTTCTTTGATGCAGGATGTCAAAAACACTAAGGAGGTGCAGTTGTCTGTGAGGGAAGCTCTAAGCTCAAAGAAAGAAGGAACACAGAAAGATAAAGAGGAGTTGTCTGATTCCCTTCATCATAGTGATGATGATGATGCCAGTTTTGATGCACGAATGCGTCGCCAAATACTTGATAGACGGAAGGAGCTGGGAGATGAACCGCGTAAGCAGAAGATGCAAAATGGTAATTATTTGATATGGAACTCATTTCTCTTTGGATTTAAAGTTTTGAACTCCTGATATTGCTTATTCTCATTAACCTAGATTTAGTTGCCCTGAATTTACAAATGGTCTTGACTTATGAAATCTATCTTCAGGGAGCTCTAAACCAAATGCTCGGGACATTTCTGCACCAAGGTAAATAATATATAAATAAAGTCTTTTTAGTGTTTTTTGCTACTTTTATTAATCACTCAAAAAGTATCTTGCAGAAGATACATGTTTAACCACAACCAGCACATATATTTTCATGTATGAACCTGTCAAAAGGTTTTCAATAAATGAAAGTGGCTAAAGTTCAGGAACTGAAAAGCTTTTATTTTGTTAAATACTAGCTTCTGAATGTTTTTTCTAGTGCTCTTCTACTTTGTTCCCCATCGTGTTGATTTTACTATGGTCGGTATCTGGTTCAGTTGTGACTTAAACCATTTTTGCTCTGAACTTGTTTCTTTTTTTTTAACACAAGTACTTAAACCATTTTTCTTAACAGTTGGGATTTTACTATTCAAGTTACACAGTTCTTGTTTGCATATAGAATTCAATACTTTATGGTGCTATTCACACCAGGTCCAACGATGAGAGTAGTGATGATGACCAACCAAGGGTGGAAAAGCTGTCCATGAAGAAAAAGGGTTTGGGATCAGAAGCAAGAGCTGAGCGCATGGCAAAGGCTGATACAGATTTACAGTTATACAATGAGGCTGAACGAGGGAGACTACTGCAAAAACAGAAGAAGCGTAGACTTCAAGGACGTGAAGATGAAGTATGTTTCTACATTTCTAGTTCTGCTTTACCTTCTTTCTTTCTTCTGTCTTTGTTCAATGCAAATCGTACAAATTAGAATCTGCCATTCAACTTACCATGCAGCAAAACTTGAGCTATTACACAATCTGCTCTGTGCTTAAAAACCTTACATCTCTTATATTTTAGTAATATTAGAGGAAATACGAAAGATTATAGGGCTATTGAAATGTGCTAAAGAAGAGGGCTAAGGAACAAGCTAAAAGTTCATTGGGATAGCCACTCTCTGCTCGTATTGGAACTAATTGGGCTTATTATTGTAACCTACTTTTCTTTGTTTGTTGTTTTCTGAACACTAGATTTTGGCCAAACTTGAGAAGTTCAAGCAATCTATTTCCACAAAACCAGCTGCTTCTAGCACTAGCAACGCGCCAGCAAGTGCTGATAATGAGGACTTGTCCAACTGGAAATCAGTTCGGTTAGAATTTGCTCCTGACACCAAGGTTTGTTTTCTGTCATTTGCATATAGATTCCATCTTGGTTCTTGTAAGGATTTCGGCAAAACCAACTACACGTGAAGTTTGTACTTAAATGCTATGAAGAGTATCAAATGTTTTATTACTCTAAGCAAAAAGAAAGCATCAAATAAATAGTTTCAGTCCTCACTGTGGAGACTTTGCATCCCTAGGTATTTTGGCTTAGGCTTAATGTAGTACTGAAGTCCTATTGTTTAATAGCAACAAGGGAATCATCTGGAGTTAATCAAAACTTTTCTTTGCTTCATAATGCTGCAGGATGGTATGTCTCGCAAGGATGATCCAAATGACTATGTTGTCGTCGACCCTCTTTTGGAGAAGGGGAAAGAAAAATTCAACCGGATGCAAGCCAAGCAAAAACGACGGGAACGCGAATGGGCTGGCAAATCTCTTACCTGATCCTTAGTTAGGGCTCTGATGCTGAATTGAGCTAAACCGTCTCCCTTTTGCAGCTGGCGAGAAATATAGTTCTTTTGAATATTATTGAGGGAAGAAGGTCCAATGAATCAAAATAGGGAGCTTGGGCCTGAGTTTTGGATATGGGTACCAATCACAAACTGCGGATATATTAGATTTGACAGTATCCACTATCCATATCTGTTGGGTAAATATGATGGAAAAATTTATATAGTTAAATTTTAGAAATTTTGAATGAAACTTTTTTAGTCTTTTCTCTTTTTTTTTTTTGAATGGCCTTTGGGTTTTTGCAGATAGACTAAGAAGAGTATATAATGCCAGAGAGGACTGGGTCCTCATGATATTTCCATACTATGATGACAATTTAACTTTAATTCAAAGACTCCTGTAGTCTATACAGTTGGAAGTTGGAACTAGTTGGATGAACAAATTGAATATGAACGGTTTTTGGGTTTTTGCCAAACCCACAACAAGGTTTTATGGAAATTCAAGGATTTGACCTTTGACACAGTTGGATATGATTTGATTCTTCCTTCCTAAGAGTATTTCGAAATAGCTTTGGAGGCAAGAAAGCAGTTTTTGTAGGTAAAGATAGAAAGACTCGTTCAACTACATTTAAATTGGGTAGCATGAGAATTCATTAATTATAATTACTACTACTAATTAAAGCTTTAGCAGAAAAGGAAGAAAGAAATAACACATTGTTGACTTTGTGCACCATTTATATTTTGCCCATTCTCAGGTTTTACCACCACTACATTTTTCTGCATTACTGTTAACCGGTCTGTTCTTTTCAAAAATTAGCAGACGAACGATAGGGAAAGGGAAAGTAGCAGAAATTGTTGAATTTTGTTATCTTGGGTTAGTCCCACTAAATAAGGTAACAATCAAGTGCAATTAATTAATTAATTCCCTTTCTTTTTGGTTAAAAAATTAATTAATTCCCTTAATTTCGGGGTTCTTGAAATCACAATCATATAATCACAATTAGTAGTACTAGCTTAATTAGGTTCTCGGTCATTGGGTATTTGATTAGGGGTTCATTAGGCATTGCCTTGTTTTCCGCTGTAAGATCACATGATCATTCCTTCAATTCATTAAGCAAAGATTATAATGTTAATTATAATCTAAACCTCAATGATTATTGGAATTATCAGATCCTAAAAGCTTATCTAGAAGGATCTAAATCGTCATATAAGATATAATAACATTTGTTTATTACTACTACTTTGGATTACTTTCTTGATTAATATTCCACCGTGCCTCCGTTTTTACTTGTAACAAAAGGATTAAAAGATTCTTCTTCAATTTCTAATGCACTTTAGCTTTATTTTTTCTTCTTTTGTTACCTAGCTATTGTAAATCAAAGAAATCTTGCCAAAAGCAAAAGGCCAAAGTAACATAAAAATGAGAAAAAAAACATCTGGACAAAAGAGCCCATAATTTTCAACGAATTATATAACGTAACCTTCCCTTTCTCTATCCATAATCTAATCTTCTTCCCAATTTTTCATTCCGGAAAAAGGATCCATCAATGTCAAGTTAGCATGCAAGAAAGCATCTCTAAGCATAATTTTGGATGATTGACTACGGCCGCGTCATTGGCATGACTCATGCCACCGATTTATGGGCCATAAGAGTTCCCTAACCCTTTTCATACTTTGTATATATATATATATATAAACCCGATAATCATTTTAGATCACTGATTCACTGTTAATGTAAAATCGAGTCAGATCAATCTTAAATTTAGAAAAAAATTCTCACTCTTATACCATTTTCTTTTACATTCACAAGAACTTAATCCAAAATTTGTGTAAAGTAATTTGAATTCTTATAATCATCGATATGATGACAATTAAGAGATTTTTTAAAATCATATCCTAATGTATGTATCTTAATTTTCGAAACTTACTCTTTACATATTGTTTATTTTAGAAGTGAGGTAAATCATAAACTAAATCCGTGCCAAAATGTTAAGAGTTGATTTGGTATGTTACTCCCTGTGTCCCATAATATAAGTCCCCTTCTAGAAGCTTTTTTAGTCTCAATTTATAAGTCCCTTTATCAAACCCAGTGCTTATTTATTAGCTATTTCCAAAACTATCCTTGGTAGTTAAGAGAATTGGTCAAAGGAGAGAGAATTAGTAGGGAAAAAGTTAAGGGTAAAAATAGAAAATAAAGGTAAAAGTACATAAAATTTTGTGTCTTAACTAATTTTCTTAATCTTGATGATATAGTTAAAAGAGACGTATATTATGGGATAGAGGGAGTACAATTTTGAATGATTGGTCTCATAGCTGAGTGATAAGACAGACCTATCTAATTATTTCTCAAATATATTGATTTTTCTATTTTCCTATTACGTAATAATAATAAAAACATGGTACTATCAGTATCAAGTATGAAATCTTTATAATTCGTTTAATGTTTGGTGAAACCTCGTTAAAATGTCGGAAAGTGTATATTAGGCTGTAAGCTGTATCTTGCTGTACTGTTGAACACAAGTTGAATTATGGCCACGGGAGCTGAAATTACTGAACCCAAACCAAGAAAAAAAGGAGAAAAATATTGAAAATCCGCGTAATCCAATGTCACCGTCCCACACCTACCGCCACCATCTCCATATCCCAACAGTAGACTCAAAGCCTCGCGTTCACACTGGCCACGTTTTTATAATCTGTTTTTCCATTTGTGCTATATTCCCTCTTTGACATTTGCATTTTCTTTTTTGCAAAGCTGTGTTGGCACACTATTATAAGTTGTATATGAGCTTTGACTATCTTTAATGTCTCATTAACTAAATGGGTAAAATATGAAACCTTCCATTTCCTCTAATTACATCAAACTCCATGCAAAAAACAAGTTTGGTCAACACAATCTTTTAGAATTATAGAAATGTAATTAATGTGGATCCAAATCTTCAAATTAAACTCTCCATATTTGTTTTAGGGTTTTGAATCTTGTGAATTGGAAAAGAATATGCATTGAATGAATATTCTAAACGTAATTCAATTCCGAATTAATCAGAATCTAATATAACTATTGGATGTTAAGATATTTGTATAATAAAAATCATCGATCTTTGGTAAGTAATATGAAAGGAACTAAGAGATCAAGATGTCTTTTAAATAAAGTATTGTATTAAAAATCTATGAATATAGAAAAAAAAACACTATAAGAGCTTCTTTCATCCGTGATTTACCGCGGCTTATTTAAAATTAATTTTAGATTTAATGTGATTATATTAGATTATATATAGAATGGTTCATGTACTAAATATCTGGTTCATGTACATTTCCCTTTTTGTACCCATTTTTCGAATTAAGCATGTTGTTAAATACTATACAAACTAAAGAAAAGATAAAATCTTTTTGTTATCTAATTTCGATTCTTACTATATAGTATAATATATATGTAAAAAAGAATTAATGTAATTTCATACCAATCTACTATGCATATATACTATATATACTACTACTATAAAAAATAAAAAATTTGTGTTTAAACCGTGTGGATAAAAATTACGGTACATGATTTTCAATCATTAAAAATTAATGACGTATGAAGATAAGCCTCATTGATGGTGATAGATTGCCACCTTAGGGTAACATTGTCTGACATATATAATGCATCTGAATCCAGACACAAATCATTGAAACTCCCCAAACACACATTTCTAATGTCAATTTGAATCTTTTTTGTGTTCACACTTTGTTCTACCTTTTCACACCTTTCTTCCCTCACTTTTCAAACCCCTGAGAAAAATAGTACTAAAGCCCAAGTTTTTAACCAATTTCTTCTCTAATTTCGGCTTCAAGTCTCAACCTTTTTTGTTTTTCTCGTTTTTGGTGTTCTCTATATGAAACTCTCAACTCTGCCAACCCAGAAAAGAACGATTCTTTATTTCTTTCTTCACTTTGTTCTTCGAAATGAATAACGGCGACAATTACAAGCGGCGACGGAAGGAGAGCTTTGGCCAGGAAGATGATTACGATGACGATAGCTGTTCCAGTGATCATGAACCCAAGAAGAAAGATTTGAATGGTATCATAACTTCCTTACTGTTGCTTGAAGAGCAAGATAAACGAGACCGGGAAGAGCAAAACGAAGCGTCTAATGAAGAAAAATCGATTTTGGATTCAACCCACAAGAGAAAAACTCGAACCATGCTCGAATTTTACTCCAACTTTCAAGATTACTACTCCGAAATCGACGAAACCGACCGCATAAAGCGAAAGAAGTCTCGAACCATGGCCGCTTCCGTCGCGGTTGCTTCCGTTCACCAAACGGAGAACCAAGCGCCCAGTAATAACAACAAACAGTCTGGGTCGGGTCAGCAGAGGCGGTTATGGGTGAAGGACAGATCGAACGCTTGGTGGGACGAGTGTAACCGACCCGATTACCCGGAAGAGGAGTTCAAGAAGGCGTTTAGGATGAGCAAGTCAACGTTCGAGCTCATTTGCGAAGAGCTCAACTCCGTCATCGCCAAGGAAGACACGACGTTACGCAACGCAATCCCCGTCAAGCAAAGAGTGGCGGTTTGCATTTGGCGGTTAGCAACGGGCGAACCATTGAGGCTCGTTTCGAAACGGTTCGGGTTAGGCATCTCGACGTGTCACAAATTGGTCCTCGAAGTCTGTTCAGCAATACGCAGCGTTTTGATGCCCAAGTATCTGCAATGGCCGGACGAGGACTCGTTGCGGAAAATTAAGGAAGAGTACGAGGGCATATCGGGAATACCAAACGTCGTCGGATCAATGTACACGACGCATATTCCGATCATAGCTCCGAAGATAAGCGTAGCAGCGTATTTCAATAAAAGACACACTGAACGCAACCAGAAAACGTCGTACTCGATAACCGTACAAGGCGTCGTCGATCCAAGGGGAGTTTTCACCGACGTTTGCATCGGCTGGCCGGGTTCGATGAACGACGATCAAGTGTTGGAAAAATCAGCCCTTTATCAGAGGGCAAATGGGGGATTATTGAAAGGAGTTTGGATTGTGGGGAGTTCTGGGTATCCATTAATGGACTGGGTTTTGGTTCCGTACACACAACAACATTTGACATGGACACAACATGCTTTTAACGAGAAGATTGGGGAGATTCAAAGGGTAGCTAAGGAAGCATTTGGGAGACTGAAAGGGAGATGGTGTTGTTTGCAGAAAAGGACAGAAGTGAAATTGCAGGATTTGCCTGTGGTACTAGGAGCTTGCTGTGTTTTGCATAACATTTGTGAAATGAGGAATGAAGGTCTCGACCCAGAGTTGAAAACGGAGCTTGTTGATGATGAGATGGTCCCTGAAGTTGCTTTGAGATCGGTAAGTTCGATGAAAGCTAGGGATGCTATTGCTCATAACCTTTTGCATCATGGTCTTGCTGGAACTGCTTTTCTGTAATTTATTCATTTGCAAGAACTGGAGTTGGAGTAAAAGTAAAGAAAAGAAATGATATTTGTTCTTTCTAAAGATTTCAAATTCATTTTTTGCATGTAGTATAACATTATTGTTAGGGATTAATTGTAAATTTGTTTGAAGGGGATCTGTAAAATTATAGTATATTTATCCCCTCTCAAATGGATATATGAGTATTTGGAGTTAATAAGTTTTAGATTTACATTTACAAGAAGAATGAAGCTATATTCATATATTTGTATTCTTAGGTTCTTTCTATACTTCTTCGATTATCAAATGAAGATATGAATGAAATCAAATATCAAAAAATATTCTTTTCAATGTTCAAATTCTTGTTAATTTCATTCCGAGATTCTGCTCTCTTTTTCCCCCCTGAAATATGTGCAATTCTTTCTGGATTTTAAGAACCTTTTACTTTGTAACATGTCTCGAATATCAGCTCTTTCTTTTTCTTTTTCCCCTGAATTTTTGGGTATTATTGGATCATTGTAACATGTCTCAAATGTTAGCTTTTCATCCTTGAATTACATGAATCCTTCACAGAAAGTTAGTCTAGAGTTTGTCTGAACAATTTTTGTTTCTTTTTCCTGTAAAATGCTGTCTTCATCTCTCTGTTTCTGTGTTGGACCATTAAAGTAAAACTGGTGGCAAGTGGGTTGGTGTTTATGAACTCTGCTGACTCTAACCGTGATCAAAAACCAGGTGAGGTGAGCATGTTGAATTAATCAAAAGTGACTTGCGTGAGGGACCGTTTGGCCCCATTTGTGTTGGTTTTACTTTGGAGGTGTCCCCTTCCATTCTAGCTAGTAGGAGTACTATTTAATGAAAGATTGAAGCTACACCAATTCTTCTGAAACTGAAAAACTTACCCTAGTTCTTATATTGCCACCAAAAGGATGAAGCTTTTTGTATCTTCTTCAGTTCTGTTTCCAGTTTCCGCCCCACAGGCCCACAGCATTTGTCAGAAAATTGTTAGTATTATTATTTAGTAATGAACAATAAGAGCCTAATCTTATTGTTATATTTTAATGCTCCATCCTCATCTTCGAGGTCATTTTCTGGTTTAAAAGAAGACAATATACGGCAAGTGATTTTCTAGAAAGGAGTTTCATTGGTTATGTTTCTACCTTTCATGCTGAACAGGGGACTAACAAGATCACGAAAATAACTGATCATTTCTTAATTTTTTGTTGGGTACATACTGATCAATTCTTAATGAAGAATGATGAAATTGTAAATGGGATGATTAATGATATAGTATACACGAAGCTTCTTAATTGATTAAAGTATAAGCTACAATACAAATCAAAAGGATTCTAATTGGACGGGAACCGCAAGTTTATCAAACAAATTAATTACGACAGCCTCGAATTCGGAATACTATATTAAATGGGCAGATTTTTATATAACTCTGAGACTTCATAGCCAAGTTTCAAAACCATAGCAATGGTAAAGTCTTCGGCGACTTTCATGCCATAATTAACACATTACCCGTCAAATTTGTTTTCTTTCTGGGATGACTTTGAACACAGATCATTAAAAATGATCTGTCTTTGTCAGAACATTCTCCAATATCAACATAAAGAATGGTAGTACGATAAATATTCTGTTCACACTTGGTCTACCACCCTCAAATGGTATGATGACAAAAGTATTTCATGTGGAAAAATAAATGATACAAAAATAAGAACTAGTGTGGTTATTACACTACGCATTTTGATTAGCGTCGCAACTCAACCTGTCGATCATCTCGGTTGTCTTGAAATCGGAAAGGAAAATGTGCAAACTTGATTCTCAAGACAGGGGGATCTGGTTTCTTGTCATCAAATTTATAACCTGCAGAAGATCAATATCCCTCAGCCTCTAAGCAATTACTGCTAAATGCTAATGTTCATTATGACAAATTAATGGACACCTACAGCTTCATTACATTTCATGCTCACTATCAACAATATATTAGCCACACACATGATGAAGACAATGCTGCCAAGATATGACAATATGTTGAGTATTTCGTCTTTGACTAACAAATTATGAAATGCATTGTATTTGATTCCAGTTGTTATCTCAAAGCCATTCTCTTTTGCTTCTGTTGCACCAACCATTTATTCTTCTCTCTTAATGTTCTAATTGTAATTTTCTGTGCCTAAATTACCTTGAAGAGCTTGCATCGCGGTCATCGCAAATTTTGAGTCATTAAATTCTACAAAGCACATAACCCTGGCTCTATCTCCACTCTGCAATAAAAAAAACATGATTAATACTAAATGAGAGGAAGAATACGATGGAACTATGTTATCTTAGTAAATTAAGCCATTCATATCTGACATTTCATAATAGGCATTGCACAGAAAGCCTTAAGCATAAAACATATCAATGAAAACATTTTCCATGTTCTAAACTATTCTAACAGAATGAACATCACAGATGCTTCTATCGATCTTCCTTTAAAAGCTCTAGCAATACCTAGGAGAGAAAAGATTAAGTAGTATACTTACATGTCTTGGTTCCTTGTGAACGACTTTAATATCTTTGTATCCAATAAACGGACGGAAAAGATCTTTTGATGTTAAGTGAAGGACTAAAATGGCCAAAAAGCAACAAGAATTTCTTATATTCAGGCAAATTACAGTTTAGTTTTCCATAATATTTAGAAGCACTTGAGATGTTAAGATATATATCCAAATAAAACAACATAAATGGGAAAAAAAAGGATACGGCCTACTTCTCTTCTTGTACAGTCTGTAGGGAGCCCATCAACAAAGAGAATGTTGGATTCTTCAGCAGCAGCTAGGGATTCATCATCGTTTTTCATAGAGACAGGCTTTTCATCAACAGTAGCAGGAATACTACCTCTAACGGCCAGTGGACTATCCTGCCCTTTGACAACTACTTTTGGATCTTCTAGAGGAGATGAGTAACCCATTCTGCTAGCTCCAGCTGACGCAGCACCAAGGTTGGGTTCAGGTCGAAGTCCAGCACTTTGACTAATCCCAGCAGGATCATCCTGATTTTGGCCAAATAAATGTGAATCTTCAAGAGTAAATGAATAACCCTTTATGCTAGCTCCGGCTGATAAAGCACCAATGCTCGGTTCAGGTCTAATTCCAGCACTTGGACTAATGCCTACAGAAGCATCCCGTCTCTGGCCAACTAAATTTGGAACTTCTAAAGCAGATGAATAACCCCTAATGGTTGCTGCAGCACCAACGCTGGGTTCTGAACGAAATCCAGTACTTGGGCTAATGCCTGGAGCATCCTGTCTATGGGCAACTAAACTTGGAACATCTTTAGCAGATGAGAAGTCCCTAATGGAAGCTCCAGCTGAACCACCCCCAAAACTAGGTTCAGGATAAACTCCCATACTTGTACTACCACCTATAGGAGCATCCCATCTTTGAGCAATTAAATTTGGATCACCTAAAGAAGATGGGTAAGCCCTTGTAGTAGCTCCAGCTGGTACACCATCAAGACTGGGTTCAGGATAAACCCCAGAATTTGGAAAATCATTCACACCATATCTCCCAGGGTGCAATTGATTTATCTGCATGAAAAAAGGTTGAAAAAAGAAAGGACATTGTCATTTACCTGATCCCAAGGTTATCACAGAACATAACATAAACATAACACCAGAAATGCCTTACATCTGAGTAATCAACGTGCTTATCAGCATGATGAGATCCCAATGATGGTGCTTCAGATGACAAGTAACCAGGAAAGCTGTGCCTTGAAACACTGCCTGTTACAATTTAATGCAACAGTCAATAAAATGATATTAACTTGTTACGATCAATTTGATGACTGGACATGGAAAGCACATGAAACCACCACAAGTTGAATATTCACTTTTCATCTATCATAATTTTCTATCATTTAAAATATGCCATGATGATCAAGCAAAAATTCCCCTGCCCCCCAAACAAAGCATAATACTGATTGAATACATCAGGGTTAAAGTTAATAGGTACAAAACAAAAATCAGGATTTGCTACCAGAGACTATTGAATAAGGGAATGCAAAGCATTGGAGCCTAACGGAATTCAAAGCATGTGCAATTCATTAAAGATATCGTTTTTATGATTTGAACAAAACACTTGAAGTAGTTAGGAAGCCTTGGGAAACCTTGGCATCAAACATTGCAAATAACAATTATGTTTAGGTGAAAAGAAAAGGCCAAAGAGTAAGCAAAATTATCTCCCAAATATCCCCAACAAGACAAAAGAAGCTAAATTCAAAGTACCAAGAGCGCAACAATGAGACAAAAGACAAAATTTCGACAGAAATAAAAAGTGAAATTCTGGAAAGCGAAAAAACATGTGGAATATGAGGGTAAAGGGAGACGAGAACGAGCACCTGTGTCTCCTGCTGCAGCAGTATATCTATAATAAGGATCTCCCATTAAGTTACTTCCTGATGGTGCCAAAAAAAAAGTGCAACTCTCCTTACCCTTCTTTCACTTGAGAGTTGAAACAACAAAGGCCACTTTCTTTCATTTTTTTTTTTTTCTCTTTTCTGGGGTTTATTGTTGGCGATTTTGGTGGTGGACTCAGGAAGAGTCATAGGAGGAAGAGGAAGATAGAAAACAGAAGAAAAAAAAAAAACGATGAAAAAGGTAACTTTGGGCTCTTTCGGTTCAGCCCTAATAAGTTTTAGATTCTCTTCGGTTAGCCCGTAAAATAGCCCAACTCATAAGTGGGTTTTTCTTGCCAACACAATTAGTATGATTCAAGGTCCAACCCCAAAACACAACATAATTTGACTTTTTATTTTTTATAAGATAATTTTGTTTAATTAAGGTATCACAAATTTTATAGTTGTCATCGACATTTGGTCTGGTGGTATGGTGTTGGACTCTTAATTCCGGTGGTTAGGGTTCAATCTCTATAACTAACACGTGTTTGAGCGCGATAAATATTTCAATGGGATGGAATCAGATTCTAACCCCTATCAGGATAGATTCGCCTATCATCATGATTAATCGTATGTTGATCACACTATTTTTTTCTTATTAACATTAAGAAAGATTAACTAATCAAACCTAGTTTTCAAGATATCGCTGTAATTTGTTAGTTGACATCTTAAAATGAGTAAAGTTACAATAATGGGAGTTAATTGAAGTGTAGTCTAAGCAAATTTTCATTAGCAAAAAGAACCCTTATCATAATTTTTTCAAATTAATACATTTTATAAATGTTGATCACATTAATTCATCACTATTATAAGTTCAATCTAATTTAATTCCCAAATCCATTTTGCTTGAATGAACAAGGCAACCACAGACAAAAGCCTTCTTTTTTTCTTTCCTAAAAAAATTGAACAGCTGTCTTTTTTGAGAGCTGCTGTTAAACTGCCTTTGTCCTAAAATGCTGTCAAATTAATAAAAATGGAAAAATTAACATATCATTTCTAAATTTGAAATTTTCTTTTACTACTAATTACTATTACTACCACCACCATTTTCTTAATTATGTCACCTTATAAAATGTACATACATTTCACAATGTTTTCATATACCAATACAAAAGTGACCCACCAATTGGATATCATCACATGCCCAGGAACTGTCGCTGTCCAATAATAAATTTCCACGTTAGAAACTTTGGTTTTAGGGTACAACTCTACTACTGGCCTTGCCCAGATGATGAACTGGTTTTTTTTGTACTGGATCATTTGTTCTAATTATGGTACAACTCATACATACATGAGAAAATTAATAAATAAATATACTTGAAAAGGGTTATGGCAGAGTGTTGCTGGTTTCACAGCTAGATTTCACTGTGAAATTTCTTTTTATTTTTAAGACAACTATATGCCTTTGTTTCTGCAAAAAAACTGGTAATCTTTAATTACTATATATATATACACTTTCTCAGTTCTCACATGTCCTAAATGTACTTCTAAATCTAATTAACTCCAAACTTGTTCTTTAATTATCACCCGTCCATTAAACCACTAAGAAAGCCTCTAAACTTGGATAGTAAATCATCGATGAAATTGTGTTATAATGTTTTGGTACAAACCATAATGGATTGTCACATCGAACTCTAATTAAATCAGAGTAAGACACATCAAATTCCTGTTAGAGAAAACACTCCCGAATCAATACCTATTTTTTCTATATGCAAGACTTGAACACGAGACTTTATTTAAGGAATATCAAATTCTTAAACTCATAAGATTAAGGATCTATAAAATATTAATTTGACCAAATCAAATTTTAAGCCAATGTTTGGTTGGATCCCCAACTTGTCTTTTATCAAAAATTATTCACTTCAAACTATATAAGAAATCCACAAACACCCACCCGAAATAATTATTTAATCTTTACATTTAAAAAAGGAATACTACTAATTAAAGAAGACAGGAACATGTTAAAAAAGTGTCCTAAATTTTATTTTTTCTTACAACTAAGATCAAAGGGACAATAATGCATACAGTAAATTTGTGTGTGAGCATTAAGATTTAAGAGAGGAGATCAACCCTCACTTTTTCTTTTTATTTTTTCTTTTTTTAAGTAACAAGAGACAGCCAATCACTGACCAGAGAATTAAAATAACAACAAAAAAACAAGACCAAAAGAAAAACTACATCGAATTCTAGGCGAGTGAACATCACTCTCCAATCAGGACCCAACACTCTGTGGGCCCTCATTGCAGCTTTCTTGTCCTAAAATGTGTTAAAATATCATTTATGACCGGAAAACGACACCTCTCTCCACCACACCTCGGAGTGTCGATCACTCGTGCGTCACCGCGCGTGAGAGTTCCCCCATTCCTACGCTGACAACACTCGTTAAACTTATTGCTTAATAAATTAAAAAATATATAAATAAATGGAAAAACCTAACCTCCTCTGCACCCAATCCCACTCTAAGCCCCACCTCATAAAATCATCAGAACACCGCCACGTTAGCAAAATCATAGCTGGAAGGTTATGATTGGTTGAAAGAATGGAAATGAGCATGAGTGTGGATGCAGGGGATTAAGAGGAAGATCAGTGAAAGAGCTCTCTGGTTTCTCTTCCATCATCTCTTTGTTGGCTCTGTTGCAGTAAATGAGAAAGTTTTTGTTTTTCTTTCAAGTGAGAGAAAAAAGTTGAGAGCTTTTACAAATATATAAATATAAATATATATCTATAGACAGAAAACTATACTTAGAGAGAGAGAGTGAAGGAGGAGAGGTTTTAGAGTGAGAAGAAGAGTTAGAGAGAGAGAGAAGGGGAAATGGAGGGGATAGAGGAAGAAGAGAGCGGAGAAGAGGAGGTTTTAGGGTCAAGCTTGACGATGGAGAAAGTGGCGGCTGCTAAGCAGTTTATTGAGAATCATTATAGAGCTCAGATGAAGAATATTCAAGAACGCAAGGAAAGGTAATTTTTTTTTTTAAAAATTTTCCTTAGAAAAATCAATATCTTTGCATTGTTATGAGCTTTGTTTGCTGAGATATTAGAAAAGATTGGATTTTCGAATGTTAGATTACTGCACTTTTTTGGATGAAATTTATGAACTTTGTAGTCAAGCTGAACTTAACTTCAATTACTTCTTTTCCTTTTTTATTTCATGTTCTAATTTTTAGCTCAAGAGCTTTTACTGTTGCTTGCTTGGGGACTTGGTTCTTTTTTTTTTAGTCAATAAGGATTAGGGAGTGGAGAAATCAGAAATGTCAAATTAGTTTTCTTTGAAATTGGATCATTTAATAGTAGTAATTGAACTGTTTCCTAAATCAGATGAGTTCTCGAAAATTGGATTTCAAAGTATGATGAAAGTTTCTTTGTATATTTTCCCTTACTTTCTTACCAATTAATAGTAGGGGTTTATTAAATCTGATCTGCTGCATGTTTTAATTATCAATGCAAAGTTGCTCCAGTTGGAAGTTATTATTAACTCTCAGATTACAGATTTTTACGAGTTGGCGGTGTAATGATCCAAACATTTCTATGTATGATTCATATTGTAGGTCATAGATTTTCCTTTTCTTGCTTCACTTTTTCTATTACTTATGTTATTAGGGGGGGACATATAATAATATATCAGACGGCATAGATTTTGCCTTGGAAAATCACGGAAAATTTAGGACTAAGATGAATTTGTGTGTATTCAATCTTTTGTGATTGCCCTTGCTGTTGTTGTCTGTGATATGTCATGAGGTACATATGCATTCCAACATATATCCAATCAAGACAATGAAGGAAAGAAGGTGTTGCTTCATTGATGTGTAGGATGTGCACATTTTAGTTGTTGAAAACTGCTGGATTCCAATACTTGGATTGGTTAATTGAAGTTCATCACAGCCTTGATATCATCAAGTAGATTTTAATATTTGATTTCCTAGTCAAATTATTAACTTAATCACTTATCCACAATGAACCTATTCATCACATCTGGATAGGTTATGGCATTTTCAACTTTAATTGATAAAGAATTCATGGCTCAATTCTAGAATATGACTCGTGGGTTACTTGAGAATTGAGATTTATTGCAATTAAGCTCCTCGTTACCTTGTAACATTCATTTTCACCCTGGTTTATTGTTCACCAAAGTTTTGTGAGAATTTCTAGGCATGGAAATGGTTATGCATATTCAAGTTAATAACATGATATGATTCATTGCAGACGATGGGTCCTGGAAAGAAAATTAGCCGCTTCAGACGTGCCCAAGGAGGAACAGATTAATCTGATAAAAGATCTAGAGCGGAAAGAGACAGAGTTTATGAGACTTAAAAGGCACAAGATTTGTGTTGATGATTTTGATCTTTTAACCATTATTGGAAGGGGAGCCTTTGGTGAGGTTAGTATAATGCTTGCTCTGTCTCAAACTATTTATTTTTAATACTAGTGCTTCTTATCTATATCACCATTCATGCAATGGCTGCCTGGAATATGCTCATATCATACCGTTTCTTCAGGTTCGGTTGTGTAGGGAGAAGAAATCTGGAAATATATATGCAATGAAGAAGTTGAAGAAATCTGAGATGGTTATGAGAGGACAGGTAACATGCTAATTACCATTCATATAATTCAATATCTCTAAAGTCAGAGCTGAGGAGAATGGAGCTTTTGTCACCAGCTGCCTCTATGTTGCCTCTTGGTGACAGTCTCTGCCATTTGACGTCCCTTGCTTTTAATACTAACTCTAATTTTGCCATATACTGAATCAAAATAGGGACTGATTGTCTATATAGTTTCTTTTCCCCCCTTAATCTCTGTTATCATCTGCGCCTTGGTTGATACCTAATCTTACATATATCATATGCTTTATAATTCAACTATCTTGTCATTTCCACCAGAGTCTTTTACACACAGCTAATCTAATAAAATGTATTTTGACTCCTTAGGTGGAACATGTTAGAGCTGAGAGAAACCTGCTGGCAGAAGTTGCTAGCCACTGCATAGTTAAACTTTATTATTCATTTCAGGATGCTGAATACTTATATTTGATCATGGAATATCTGCCTGGTGGTGATATGATGACTCTGCTGATGAGGGAGGATACATTAACTGAAGACGTGGCCAAGTTCTACATAGCTCAAAGTGTCTTGGCCATTGAGTCTATTCACAAACATAATTACATTCACAGGTTAAATATCTAGCTTTCCCTATATGTTGCCTACCTCATTTTTCTTGATGATTGTTACAAGTTATGTTTTATGCCATCTTACTTCTTTGCATTCACTTTCTTTCCAGAGATATTAAACCCGACAACCTTCTTCTGGACAAAAATGGTCACATGAAGTTATCAGATTTTGGCCTTTGTAAGCCTCTTGATTGTACAACTTTACCAGCAATCCATGAGAATAAGCCTATGGATGATGAAAATATGTCAGAACCTATGGATATTGATGGATGTATCCCTGATGCGGACAATAAGAGCAGTTGGAGAAGCCCCCGTGAACAGCTTCAGCATTGGCAGATGAATAGAAGAAAGTTGGTGTGTATGCAATTTACTTAAGAGTTATATAGTTCTATTGTATGCACTCCTAATGTACATTGACCAGATCTGGATACACCTTTAAACATCAATATGTGCTCAATTATTTATGCAAATATCTTAGTCAATCAAAACACATA
This sequence comes from Corchorus olitorius, assembly GCA_001974825.2. Taxonomy (NCBI): domain Eukaryota; kingdom Viridiplantae; phylum Streptophyta; class Magnoliopsida; order Malvales; family Malvaceae; genus Corchorus; species Corchorus olitorius. The sequence continues at coordinate 47,368 of AWUE01017564.1, forward strand.
ACTCCATGGAGATATTGCTTTGAGATACAAGAGTAACTTTTCAATTTTTTCATGTGCCAAGTTTCAGTTCTGACTCTTGGTTGATGATGCCCCTCCTATCTCTGACATGATACTTCTTTCCATTCAGACCTCTTCTTGCCAAATTTGAAGTACAACATAAAAATCTAGAAGTCTTTTTGCGCATAAGTTTGTATTTTGCCTTTGAACTATGCCTTAGTTCCCTTCTCCCTACTGAGCTTACTCTCCTTTTGCCCCATTTTGATCTGAGGGCAATGGCTAATCTGTTTTCTGAAGCTTTTGTTTCTATTGTTTTCTTTTTGGTTCTCCTTTGAAGGCATTTTCAACTGTGGGAACACCTGATTACATAGCTCCTGAAGTGTTATTGAAGAAAGGATATGGCATGGAATGTGACTGGTTAGTTGTGTTTCTTTTCATTAATCTTTTACTTTCATGGCTGCCACTGATATCTGTCACTTGTTTTCATTTCATAACTTTATCTTTATGCATCAGGCATAACTAATCTTGTTTACCATACACCATCAATCATTTTTTCCAGCATCAACTTTGAAAGTGGAAGCTAACCCAATACTGAAAATTGTATTTGCTTTCTATTGCATAGACATGGGCTTCTCTTGAAGTTTCATAATATAAGTTAAATAATGTCACCTCTTCTATTTTGGCTTATTTTAGGTGGTCGCTAGGAGCAATAATGTATGAAATGCTGATTGGGTATCCACCGTTTTATTCAGATGATCCAATTACTACATGCAGGAAGGTAAAATGCTGCTGTCTAGCTTCATTTTCTCAGTTTTATTTTGATCTTTGGATTCTTACCTTTCTTATTTGGTACTGCAAAAATTTAGGATATTCCACTGAGCTGAAACTTTTGCTTTCTAATTTGGGCAAGTTTACTCTATCAAATCTTTTCCTTTACAGATGGAGTGTTATAGTATTAAACAATTGCAATGCAGGATAGGGCTAGATGTGTAACATGCTTTTACGTACAAATTATATATGCTTGACCTATAAACATGCATTTACTGTGAAGTGCTTGCTTATACAGCATGATTAGGTTCTTGGTGTCTTATTCAACATCATGCTTGTTGTGTTCTCTCAGCATTCTGAAACTAGGTCGCATATTTATTAGGCTGTTAATTGTTGGTTTTTTTCTTTTTGAATTTGGTTACTCTACCCTCCTTCCTCTTCATTATAAGTTCAACAGGAACTTTTAATCTAAAAAACTTGATCAAGATTACTCTTTTTCCCCTGATTTTGGTCCTGTCAGATTGTGCATTGGAGAAATCATCTTCGATTTCCTGAAGATTCAAAGTTGACTCATGAGGCAAAGGATCTCATATGTAGATTGCTATGTGATGTTGAGCACAGGCTGGGAACTGGAGGGGCAAGCCAAATTAAAGTAAGATTATGATGTATTGAATTGATTATTTCTTTTCTACCATCACTTCTTCCTTATGGTTGTTGACATTTAATCCTATCAGGCTCATCCTTGGTTCAAGGATGTTGTGTGGGATAAACTCTATGAGATGGATGCAGCATTTAAACCTGAAGTCAATGGGGAATTAGATACTCAGAATTTTATGAAGTTTGATGAAGTATGACCTGAACTTCCTCTTTTTTTTTTGGCCAGAAAACTTCCACTTCTTCATTCTTGTTGTTTTTGCATATCTCAGTATACTTGTCACTTTCTTCACTATGAATTTCTTTACCATGGTGTAATTAAAGATATCTTTTTGCAAAATTTGACTATTTTTGGAATTTTGTCTAGCTAAATCCTCCAGCACCTGCAAGAAGTAGCTCAGGACCGTCTCGGAAGGTTTGTTACAATTGATGCTGTCTGTAAAATCATTTTACTTACACAATAATTGTTTGAATACCTACCTAGTCACATAATATATATTACAGAATCATTTAACGTTTCCCTACTTTTTGCAGATGCTAACACCCAAAGATTTAAGTTTTGTTGGCTATACATACAAGAACTTTGAGGCTGTCAAAGCGTTACGTCATTCTTTTGGTATGCCAAATCTATATTTGAGGCTCTGAACTTGTAGGTAGACTACTGTGAAATGCAATGGTGTAAATTTCTATTAGAATCTTAGTACAATAACTGTATTTCTGAACTAGAGGCAACTGGGTAAGCCTGAAAATTAGTTTGTCGAAAGAAAGATGTCAACTGCATTCCCACAGCAATATAATCACCTCGAAGTGCTAGAATATGTTGGCAGCATTAACATTGTGCAGTCAATAAGAATTATATCACTATAACCAAGCATGGAAAAGTGAAATGCAAAATAATGCTTTAGAAATATGTAGCATAATTTGCTTTATGTGCAGTATCCAGATCAGTTGCTTAGATGATTTTGCTTCTTAGATTTAACATTACCTTCTAAATCCATTTAACTTCTGCAGATTTCAAAAATCCATCAATGGAACAGCCATCAGTTGATTCTATATATGGTAATGGATCTTTCTCTTTCTTTTGTTCTTTTTTTTTCCCTCCTATCATTATTGCAATAGGTATAGTGTAATAATTTTTCTTTCTTCTTATTAAGATGAATGAGTCTGTGAATATCTGTAGGTGACCCGGGGGTAGGTTATTCTACTAAGCGGTCAGCCGAAGAAACAGAGGTGCAGATGCTTGCATCAGCAGGTGATCCCATGTTGCCATAAAGTAACTAAAGGAGAAACCTCCTATGCTGTTACATAATGGATGTATCGATATTTCTGTTCGTTTTAAGTTAGGCAATCCTCCAAGGTCCGCAGTTCTGGTGCAACGGCTGCCTTCCAATTTGTGGAACCGCTTTGTTAAGTGTACAGAAGTATTTAAGAAAAAAAGAAGTTTTAAAACCCGGTTCTGAGGTGACTCTGGTAGGGCAAAGTGACTCTTTTTCAGCCTAAAAGGCTTTGTGTATTAGAAGTTAGAGCAGAGTTCTGAAACTTGAAGCACTGGCTGCCCAGGTTGGCTGTGGTAAAATTTGCCTTCTCTTGTGGCAGTTTCTGGTCAAAAATTTTTAATTGATAGCAAAACTCATGAGGAACTCTATAGTCATTTTGGGAACAATGATTCCCTATTGTTGTGTGTAAGCTATTATTAGCAAAAAAAAGACCAAAAATTTTAGATGTGAGGAAATAACATTTCGCTGAAAATTAAAATATTTTCTCAGTACATTGTTCATCATCTTTTTAGTACTACTATACTATGATTGCTGCGTTTGAAGTTTGTCCACTTGTGAAAATGCTTTGCCATTGAACAGTTTTAAGCAACTCTCTCGTTTTTTCTATGGCTACTGCTGCACTTTCGAAGTGCTCCTCCATCGAAGGAAACCAACTTCTGGTAGTTGCTGGGTGGACCATTAAAAAAAATACAACACTTTTGCTATTCATTTCTACAGTTTTGCATTGCAGCCCTCACCAGCTTTGGTAGCTTAGAATTCAACACTCTATTAAGTTCTGTTAGGTAACAGGTTTTTCATATTTCAACTAAAAAACATACTGTTTTTGTCGGAAACTGAGATGCTAAAAGTCAAGACATGAGGGCTTGACTCTTGGGAAACTTTGGTTTGGTCCAATCCAAGGAAATGATGACCCTAAAATGAATGCACTGCCTGCCCTAACAATCTTAATCCTAAATCCCTGGAGAAAAAACAGAGAGAGAGAGAGAGAGAGATTTCGTGCCTTAAAGGAAAAGTCAAGCCATTGACTTGCGAAGTAGAATTAATAGAGAACGAACTTTGTAGATATTTTTGTGATGACTTAAGGTGAAAAACGGGAAGGTCAAAGCTGGCCCTTTACCTAAAATGCAACCAAAATTATTATACAATTCAAGTCATTTTACTTAACTATAATAATCAATTGTTTAGGTAAGATTTGATCATATGTATTTGCCCTAGCCGCCCTCTCCTCTCTCCCTTTCTCTCTCTCTTAGTTTTTTTAGTTCTTGTTAGTGTTTCAACTACTCCTCCTTCTCCTTGGTTGTCACGACCAAGGGGGAGGAGGAGGATTTCGTTTTTGTTGATTTCTTTGTTTTTCAATAAAGGATTCAGATCTACAGATCTGTCCAGGTTTTATTTGAGTTTGTTTTTGAGTCGGTTTGAGTCAGTTTGTTTTTTCGAGTCAGTTTCGAGTCTAGTCTCAGTTCTTTTCGAATCTGAGTTATCGAGTCTGAATTTTATGATGGTTTTAAGCATGATCAACCTTTTATTTATTCAGATCTGTGGTAAAATCGTTGTATTCCCTTTCTTTTGGGTGCCAAGGAAGAGATCTGTCCGATGGATCAATCACTTGATCATCGTTGATCAAAGCTTTTTGTTTGGAAGAACAAGCGACAACGAGGGGGTGATGGGCGTGATAGCGAGACATCAACATGATTCACGACAGACATTTTGGATTTCCAAGGAAGATCCAGTTCTTCAGATGCAAAAAGTAATCGATTATAGGGTTTTACTAAGATTTGATGTAATGAGGGATGATATTCCTAAAATTATTGTAAAATCAGTTACATAAATGAAAGTTATCTATTTTTCAAAATTGTTTAGGTAAGATTTGGCTACATGACAGATATATATGTTTTGATCCTTTTTTGGTGAGGTTGCAAGATTGTATTGGTGGGTGTGTATACTTTTCATTTTGAGGCAGGTAAAATTTTGGGGTTGATTTTGACTTACTATCATACTCATTCACCAAACCCTAAAGTCAATGTACTGTTTGCCTTTTGCATCAAATTATCAAACATTCATTTAATTTTTTTTCTAAATAATAATAACATATGTGTGTATCTGTGTAGCCATCAAATACAGATTAAAGTATATATGTATGTGGAAAATATTAACCTTTTCCCACTTGTGGATAATAAAGTACAGTTTTATGTCAAAAAATGCATGAACATAAAATCACTTCCCAGAATAGAAACCAAGAAATAGGTCAGCTAATGATGTCATAAACAAGATTAATGCCAAGAATTTATTAACTTATAAGTGATTTTTGCAATTAAGTGAACTGTCATTACAAATAATTGAGATTAATCAAATCAAACAAGTTTTCAAAAAATGCACTCAACAGAAAAGAACCCAAAGAAAAGAAAAAAATGCCAGATGCTCATCATCAGAAACAGAAAAAAGCTTAACAAAAATCTACCCATGTAATAAAAAGTTTATATCTTTATCCTAAAAAAGCAACTTAAGATAGGAATTAGACAAAGACACTTGTTATAAGATTGGAGAATGAAAAGAAAAACAATGTAAGATTGGAAGGACAAAAGCAAAGAAGAGAGCATGGAGATGGGTGGAGATGCTTTAATATGCTCTTCAAGATTAGACATCTGTCATTTCTTTCCCTTTTATTTTCTCTCTCTTACACACGATAGACACACTCTCTCTTTCTCTCTCTCTATCTCTGTTTGTCTCTTCCCTTCTACCAATGCATTTTCTTTTTCTTTACTAATTTCTTCTCCACCCCAGATAGTATATTTTAGCTATAAAGAAAATATAAGTGAAAGAAAAAAAAGGACTAATAAAAGATTAAGTTTTTCTTTAAACTATTTCTGAAGAAAAAAATGGCCCTTTTTAAAGTTTTAATCTTTCAATGATCTGTGGCCAAAAAAAGAAAAAAAAGATCTTCAATGATCACATTGAGCTATTGACTTTAATTTTTTTCTTGAAATGGTAAGTGGGCAAAGTCCATATCTTTGTTTTTCTTTACTTATATGATTTTTAATTTTCATCTTTCATCTCATTTCCCAGATGTTAAAAGCTCCTTGCTTGAAACAACTATAAACAGCGAAGGAAAAAGAAGACTCTATCTATAGTTAACAAATTAGGTAGTAGTCATTCTTCTTTTCATATTTTTATATTTAATTTCCTTTTTTGATTATAATTGTAGCGAATTATTTGTGAGAGTGAGAGAGAGGGAGGGGAGGCGAGAGCAAAAATTACAAGAGGCTGAGAAGAGTTGCCTCAGATCCAGGGAACTCTTTAAATGATATCTGTAAAAGGGTGCCATCCTTTTTAGGGTTTTTCTTGTGATTCTTGGGACATCAACCTTTCTTGAGTTCTTTCTCATGAACCTTCTTTTTTTAGTTCCCAAGTCTTCCTTTTTGTGTTTGATGATAAAGGGTTGGTTTCAAATTTGATCTAATTGTGGTTTTATCTTAAAGATTTAACTTTTTATTTTGTTCCTTTATTTTTGGTTTGTGTGGATATTAAGTTGTTTCTCTGGTTGTTTCTGTCTTAACTGTAGCTGATGGAGGTAGATAAGGAAGAATCCAGAGAAGAAGAAGTTGAAAAAAAGCATAATCAAAGTTCCAAAGTAACTATTTTTGGGTGGTAATTTCCACAAATGGAAGTTTGGATCCACTTGCAGTTGACCAGATCTGACTAACCCATTTCCCTTTCATTACCTTTTCTTTTGGCTCAACCATAAGTTAAAGTTACAAATCCCCTGAACTTGCTTCTTTCTTTTTGGACACCTTGGAGTTAATTAAGGCATGGGAAATGGTCTGTTAAAACCGACCATTCACATTCCATTGTCATTCTTTATTTCAGAAGGAGGTGATTGTTTCGTTGAAAAATGACAGGTTGTGTGATTCTTAAGGGGTTGGAGGGTAACTTTTTGTACTGCTCAGATAAGGATTTTGATGGAGGAGATGTCTCCGACGGTCGCGGTGCCATTTAGATTAGGTAATTCAGTCTGTGAAAACTCTACCTTTGGTACTCTTATGAACATCACAAGACTTCAGCTTATGGCGAATCCTGCTGCTATTTTAACTGATTCTGCAACCCAGGCTGCTAACCAGACAATTTCCGATGATGATGTGGATTGTAATTGTGTTGATATGGCGACTGAAGAAACTGGTATAGAAGTTTCATTGCCACAAAGGGTCAAGGGGGGAGAAGGGGATACTACTTCTTTGGATATGGTATCTTCAGATAGTAAAGTTAATTGGATTTCTAGCAATGATGTTGTAGCCCAAGAAAGTGAGGAGGAAGATTCTATCTCTTTGGAAGGGGATCGTGTTTTTGATCTTGATAGCTCTTGTTCATTATCAGTGGCAAGTGAGACTAGTAGCCTTTATGGAGAGGATTTTTCGGGTTTCGATTTTACTTCTGAGACAGGAACACCATGTTCTGTGGACATGGAGAAAAGCATTTGTAGTGTAGATTTTATTCCTAAGGCTACCAAGTTTGTGGAGTCAAATCTTGAAGCAGAGGTTGCAAGGGACCCCCTTGCTGTTGCAGTAAGCCTTGAGGAAGAGATTGGAGATGGGCCTGAAGAAAAGTCATCTGCCATGGTTCTTCAATTGGCTCTTGAAAAGGAAGCCAGCACAACAGTTCCAGTTCCACGCAGTGTTTTTGAGGTGGAATATGTGCCTCTTTGGGGATTTACCTCTATATGTGGAAGGAGACCTGAGATGGAAGATGCAGTTGCTGCTGTGCCTCGGTTTTTAAAGATACCCATCGAGATGCTAATTGGTGATCGATTGCTTGATGATATGAGCAGGAGCTTTGCTCATCAGACTGCTCACTTCTTTGGGGTCTATGATGGTCATGGAGGCTCCCAGGTAAGTTTTGCGGTTTGCCGGTTTCGTATGTATCTTTCCTGTTTAGCTTTCTTTCCTTAAAATTTGCATAGATAACCTGTAAATTTCTGTATTGGTGGTGTTCACTATTGTACAGGTTGCAAACTACTGCCGTGAGCGTATTCACCCTGCATTGGCTGAGGAGATAGAGTTTGTTAAGGATTGCCAGAGTAATAAAAGTATAACTGATAGTTGCCAAGAGCTGTGGAAGAAGGCATTTACTAACTGTTTTGTTAAAGTTGATGCTGAGGTTGGAGGACAAACTGGTCAAGAACCTGTTGCCCCTGAAACAGTTGGTTCTACTTCCGTTGTTGCCCTTATTTGTTCTTCTCATATTATTGTAGCAAATTGTGGAGATTCAAGAGCTGTTCTGTGTCGTGGGAAAGAACCCATGGCTTTGTCAGTGGATCATAAAGTAAGAAACTGTGGTTTGACCTTTGTATCTTCTGGTATTTGTTAATCAAATGTTGGGAACTTAAGCTATTTTTTTTTTGTTCATATTCTTAGCCAAATAGAGAAGATGAATATGAAAGGATTGAAGCTGCTGGAGGAAAGGTTATTCAATGGAATGGACATCGAGTTTTTGGCGTCCTTGCAATGTCAAGGTCCATTGGTATGTCTTCAGTCATAACTATATTCTCTTTCCACTTTATGTTATCATTTTGTTTTCCTTTCAAGCCATAGTTTAGTAAAGTTAGGGGCTGGGGGACTTAGACTTATGTTCTGAGAGATTTTCACAAAATGACATCCTCATCGAACTTGGTTATTATCATGTTGTAAGCTGCTGGTCACGTGTGTATATATAAAGCAGAATACAGCATCTGTCTCTCTTGAGAAAGAGTTACATAATGTGTTCATAGGCCTCACTTGGGGCATTTAGCTGTACTATCTGTTTGTGCTGATGCTTCAGAATTGGTTGCATTTGCCACAATTCTGCCTCATTAACCATGGTGTTTGTTACTGAGCACCAGGGTGGTTATTCGAAATTAGTTTCCTTTTTGTTGAATTTTTTCCTCTAGCATCCACCAGGGAGTTCCTATGTCTGTGGCTAACTCTGGAGAACCTTTTTCCATTTTAATGTGCATAAACTGTTCAAAAGATGTGGCTATGTTTTAGTAAAAGAAATCTTCTTCAACTTAGCCCAAAAGAATTATAATCTTAGTTATCATATTTTATTAACTTCAAATGATGCTATTACTTTTTTTTTAGCACCAGATGCTATTACTTATTTAGTGCTGTCATTTTAATGAAAGCATACCAGTTATCTATATATATATGGCAAGTCTTTTGAGCTACCATTCTGAGGATAGTTGCTTAAGTGCTTTGTTGATGAAGCCATGCAGGACAATAGAATGTAAAGTTTTCTATTGTCAGGTCACATACTCATGATAAACCAGGTTGTAGGTGTTTCCTATGTTGACATGGCATTCAAGAGTACTGGATTAATTGTTGTCTGACCGGGAAGAGTTATTGAAAAATGAAAATGACCATGTTTTTTTTGTTTCAGGTGATAGATACTTGAAGCCATGGATCATTCCAGACCCAGAAGTAATGTTTATTCCAAGAGTGAAAGAAGATGAATGCCTCATTTTGGCCAGTGATGGTCTATGGGATGTTATGACGAATGAAGAAGCATGTGACCTGGCTCGGAGACGAATACTTCAATGGCACAAAAAGAACGGTACTACACTGACTTCAGAAAGGGGTGTAACAATTGATCCAGCAGCACAAGCCGCAGCAGAGTACCTTTCAAACCGCGCTCTCCAAAAAGGAAGCAAGGACAACATCACTGTAATCGTGGTGGATCTGAAAGCTCAAAGGAAGTTCAAGAGTAAGACATGAAGGCCTCTAATCAACCAATCCTAAGGTCTGCTTCATATCTTTGCCATAAGACATAAAAATTTCATATGGTTGAATATAGTTTGTTTTTTCCCATTTGATTTTCGGGTCCGGGGGGCCTCTATTGCTGGCTTAATGACAGTATTATTATCAGTCTGTATGTAGTATAGAACCATGCACCATTTCTAGTAGCTCTCACCCATTGTTTCATATGGAGAGTCTTGATGTAAACCATGCCAAGCTATGCACACTCTTGCTTGGCTATCTGTAAATCTTAGCCATGCCGTAGGAAATAGGAGATTATTATGTGGGTTGGTTCCTTTCCATGCTTTGGACATTGTGGGAAAAATTTGTAGTATTCATTATGCCTCCGAGTTAAAATTTACTCAGTGAGGTACTATTTGTTTTTGTATTATTTCAAGTTTCAACCGCATGGTGCTTATAAAGAAGTAGACAAAATTTGGAGGATTTAATTAAATTTCCCCATTCTTTTTACCTTTTTCATTGAATGGAATGGATTGAATTTGAATATGTCATTTCTCCTTGTGTAGCACAATATAAGCTGGCAAATGTGGAATCATGGACACCAATGCTCGTGGTCGTCGATGTGATGATTTTTTATACCTTTTCTCAAAGTGCATGATACTTGTGGATTGGTGTCCATGATTCCATGTTTATCACGTTGCTTTTTTTTCTTCCTTGAAATCTTTTTTCTTTTTGGTGAAGAAAAGCTCAGACACAAACTTAAATGATACTAAAACCTCTAAGGAACAAGTTACGTTGAAGAAAGACAAAGAAACCAAAAGTAAAAGAATGGAAACAATTAATAAATTAACAAATAGTAGAAGAGATTTGTCCTAGTATTTCCCTATTGCCAACTTGTTCACAGTTTCAGTGAGTTGTTTCTCATTCTTAATGCTTTGAACCCACTTGGCATTGATTTCGACCTGCTCGATGCTCTGCTTCAAGGTTCTAGCCATTGATGGCTTTGTGCGACTTGCAAAGAACTCCTTTACTTCCTTCACTTTCTCAGACGAAGCAAACTACCCAAAGAAGAAGAAGAAGAACGAAATTAATTAAGGAATAAGAATTTTACAAAAAATGATCCTCAAAAGTAAATGAGAGCTGAGGGCACAAACCGGTGAGACAACTGAACTGACAAAACGAGTTACTAGGTTTCCCGAACCATAGGTTGTCCAGATGGGATCCCAGTTATCCTGTAAGCCAAAACATGTAACCTCAGCTGATTGAAATGGTAGAAAAATAAGAGAATCGAGTTCATGTTTTTAGTATTACTAGTCCTCACTTTCACGTGCGTTGTACGTGAATCTGTTTTAAAAAGTCTATTATTAGAGTTGACAAAATTTCACCAGAGTGCGGGTACTCGACTCGATCACATGAAACAAAACATTATCCAACCCGATTCGACCAAAAAATCCACTCAATCCGAAACCGAAATGACCTGACCCAAATCCTTAAAAAATCGAAGGCTCAAATCCGAAATTATCGGAACCATATGACCCAAAACTGAAAAAGACATGAACCAAAATTGACCAAAACCCAAATTATCCGACATTTGAGCGATCCGAACCCAACCCCAACTTGAAACTTAAAATTAAACGAACTCTTATAACCCAAAATTTCCTTAACCCGAAACTGACCTAAACCAAATCCAACTCGATCAGCCCATTTGTATATACATTGGGTTTTACTATCAAAGTAACATAATAAATTATCCCACACAAAGAAAAATATTAACAAAGTAAAACATCCAATTTAAACCCACAACAATAGTTACATTTATCAAGCAAAAAATTAATTATAAGTCAAATAAAATAATTGCACGTTAGAGAATAATAAATTTTAATCATAATACATTATTATAAACTATCAAATAGTAAGATGTCAATCATAATAACTTTTTAAATTAAAATAGTAAAAATAAAATAATTATAAAATATTAAATTTAATTAAATGAAAATAGAGTTTTTAGTAGAATAAAACTGTATATTAAAAGAATTTAATATATCCAAATTTTTATTGAAAAATAGTAAAAATAAAGTATTATAAAGATATTAGATTTAATTGAATAAAAATAGAGTTTTTAGTATAATAAAACTATAATAATTAAGCAATGGCATTTAAGAAATATATTTGAAAATTAAGGATATAATAGGCGATTCAAAAGTTTTACAGTTGAACGTACTTTTTAATATAGTATAGATTATTTATTACCTTGAACCATTTCCAGGCAACTTCACGACCTTCCTTGCTAACAGCAAGTCCAAAAACAGCATCTTGGCTACGAACCTAAAGAAGATGAGGAAAATGTTCATGGTATTGGCAAAGACAATGCTGATAACTTTTGAAATAGCATAAATTGTAGAAATCAGATTTACCTCGGCAGACAAGGCAAAGTTTAGAGCTTCAAGAATTATGCCTTGATCAGGACAAGATGCCAATGAACCTGTACAGAAACAAGTGAATGGTTGTCAAATTTTTCATATATTGATTTAAACGATTGTAACGAAAAGGGTTTTTCCTTTACCTAATACACGAACTTTCTCCTGGCTTTGATCAGTCTCTCTATAAACTCTCAAAAGAGATTCAAACCCTGTTCTGTTAGAGGTGCTAACTTTCTGCATTACAGCTACATATGCCGCCTGCAACCAAAGAAAGCATGGCAAGCTTTGTTGGTAAAGTATTCTGGTTTTTTTACTAATTAAGAAAATGAACTCAATTACCTTTCTTATGTCTGGATGGAGGAGTGGTGTGTTTCTATTCTCCAGAAAGGCATGAAAACGCCTAATTCCTTCATTCAGGGTCTCCTCATGCCCAAGCATGGCAAGGACAGTAAAAACATCTCCTCTTGACATAGCATCCAAATGAGACTCACCTTGTTTAGGGTCCCAACCAAGTTTCCTGTCAGAAAATCATAACATAAGTGAAAGTATGAACATACAGAAACAGTTCTTTCTTAATCACTTCCTACAACAAATTATGCAAATTAACTTACTCTGCTGAATATAGGAAAAGGCCAATGAAAAACTGTTTGATGTAATTCCTTAGTTCAGGTTTTGCATCTGCTACAACCCTTCCAACTTTATCAGTTATCTGGAAATGTCGGACCAAAATTAGGATTAAGAGCATAATTAAGTGAAGTTAAAATAGACAAGATAAGAGGTGTGAACATTACCTTAATCAAGTTTGACAGCACAGTATGCTCAAGTTCCTCCTGATACGCGCCCAAGAAGGTAAGCAAGGAGGCCAAAGACATTTGACGTGCCATACAAAGCGCGAACGAATCATCCAGAATGCCTGTTAACAAGAATATATAATTCTAATTGACATATTTCTTTTACCAACCATTGAGCTATATAGTATTATGCTAGTACTGAAGAGAATATATCCACATTACCAAGTCTGTCTGTTACTGACAAGTATTTGTTTTCTATTGCATATCTTAGTTTAGCTCCAAGGGCCTCATCATATTTCACCCTAAAGAAACCAATCTGATCAACATTCAGCTTTATCCATGAACGCGCTGGATCACTACTTTTATCAGTATCAGAAAAGAAACCCTTTATGTCATGAGTTTCAGCCTTTTTTTCCATCAGGAAGCTTTTCCGGCTCTCATAATCGCCACAACAAAGTGTCATTGGAATAATCCACTGCCCTTTTCCGTGGGAACCGCTATATAGGAATTGTGACTGCCATTCATTAAGATATACTAGTTAGAAATACTACCCTTATCTGACTATGTACTCAGAATATTGAACAGATACTAAGAAATGCTTGGCATTTGAAAGTTATCATTCAAATTTGATTAAACCTGCTCAATTTCCAATTTCTGGTTTTTCATTTTGACAGAGACAACTGGATACCCCTTCTGCTTAGTCCATGAATTCATTATCTTGTTCACAGGCTCATCAGATCCCTCCTTAAGGGCGGTCCAAAGGTCTTCTGTCTTTGCATTTGACCAAGCATGTCTTTTTATATATGAAGCAAGTGAATTCTGATAGCAGGAATAAATGAAGTTAACTTCCATTAATCAAAAGAGAATATCAGTAGTATAAACTTCCTTTACTTGAAACAAATTAAACAGGCATTCATAAAAAATCACCATGGACAAGCAGGAAGTCTAACCTGAAACTTTTGACCTCCTACATAGTCTCGTAGCATCCGGATAACTGATGCGCCTTTTCTGTAGCTTATGGTATCAAATATTTCCTGGATTTCAGAGGCATGATTTACCTCCACCTGCAAAATAAAACATGCTTAGGATCAAATATTGTAGAAAGAAACTAGCAAATTACATCAAATCTTCAATCATTTAATTGGAGAAAGATAACCCATTCACCTCAATTGGGTGGGATTCTGCAAGTCCATCTAATCTGAGACCTTCACTAGATTCATGATCCAAAAATTGTGTCCATACTTTCCATTCTGGGAACAACTTATCATTTGCCAAGTAGCTCACCTGGGAATGCAAAATCATCAATAGTAATAATTAAGCCCCATTCTAATCATAGTAACAATGTGGATAATGAAAAGAAAAGAGAGAAAAGCAGAATTAATTAGTTGCTGCTGCCATACCCAAGTTGCAAAACCTTCATTCAGCCAAAGGTCTGTCCACCATTCCATTGTCACAAGATTTCCAAACCATTGGTGAGCCAATTCATGGGCCACAACTGTTGCTACCTTTATAACAGCAAACCAAATACTAAGAAATTTAGTCAAACATTTCTCTGCAATGTGGAGTGGACTAGGCGAAACATAAAAAGACACCAACACATATATATGCATTATTTACCCTCTGCTTATTTGCAGCTGCAGAATGCTGATCATCATAGAGCAAATCCTTTTCACGATATGTAACTAAGCCAAAGTTCTCCATTGCCCCAAAAGCGAAATCAGGGATTGCAACCATATCCAATTTAGAAAGAGGGTATGGCATATCAAAGTAACTGTACAAGTTAATTAGTATTCAATCCATTAATATGACATAAGTGATAACTAAGAAATAACCAATTGTAATTCCCAGGTTTCTATTTTTCAGCTAAGACACATAAAAGTTGGGAAATAACAATCAAGACATTATTATAAAAAAAAAATACTCCTTGTAATATTCAAGTGTCTTCACAGCAACATCCAGAGCGAATTTCCCTTGATTTGCTTTCCCAACTTGACAGTATACTCGAACTTTGATCCCTGGCGCAGTATATATATGGGTTAATGAACTATGCTATGCTATGCTACATTACTACTATATATATATAGTAAGATGCAGGAATCATAAATTTACCGTTCAATGTATGAGCTTCAATGTGATCAAACAAACCAATAACAACGGCTACTAGATATGTAGACATGAGCGGTGATTCTTCGAAGTAAACTGTTTTCAGATGTCCATTCTCTTTCTTCTCCATGACTGGCATGTTTGAGAGGGTCACTAGTTCAGATGCCACATCCAATAACGTGATTTTGAACTTGGCCTGTAATGAATGAATGTTCATGCAATTTTAATAGATTTCAAATTATGAAGGTGTATAAAAGTTAAGAATATTAATAATGTGATCCTGTGTGTAGATTAGAAATGAAGCTATACAAATAATAAAACAGAATTTCAGATTAAAAAAAAAAAAAAACCTTGAAAGCAGGTTCATCCCAACATGGAAAGCATTGCCTAGCATAAGCTGGCTCGAACTGTGTAACTGCCATATTCTTCTTCTCGCCATTATGCTCATAAATACTGAATTTCACAACGTGATGCAAAGTTAAATAAATTAATTATGTCTTTTAATTAATCTCCTCTGGCTTTTGATCTGTTTTTAACTTCTAAACAACATTAACTTATGGAAACGAGTTTATATATATGAATAATACCTTGTGTAGAATCCCTTCATTTTGTCATTTAAGACACCGTCAAACCGAATAGACAAAAGTCCCATCCCTTTCGGAAGTGTCTCAGCAAAATCCAACACCAAAATCTCGTCCGCTTCCACCACCCCTACTTTTGTCGCCTGGAGTACCTGTTTCATTAACAACGCCGCTAATCATCAGAGACAGAAAATTTTCTGATTTATTTTCCCGCAAATTCTCAGCAACCAAACTGACTACCAAAACGTAAACACAAAAAGGAAACTTTTGGACGTTTGATGTATTGAACATATATGCTGTATTTGGCTGCCAAGAAATTACTTGAACTGGTAATATACAGAAGTGAAAGTTCAAGTGGAAACCTTGGAAGATTCAGGATGGTTGAAGGAGACGGAAGCAGGGTTGATAGAGAGGTGAGCAGCATTAAGGACGATGAAACGAGTATCAGCAACGATATCAAGTTCGATAGAGACGGAACCACTGAATTTGCAGGCTTTCAGGTCGGGTTTCAAGTGAATATCGTAGCGTTTCGGGACAGCGAACTTAGGGAGACGAGGCTGCCCCTTGAATTGACTCGACGTCGCTTCTGTTGAAGACTGAGAATCACTCCAAGTTGAGGCACCTGCAGGTTTTCTGAAACAAGAAACACAGTTCCTAAACAGACACATGATGATTTGTTCCAAAGAGGAAAAGATACGAGAAATTTGTGTAATTCAAATACTGTTCGAAGAAAAGGCAATAAAACTTTGAGAGAGCTATGGAAAAGTAAGCTAAGGATGGTTGCTATTATATATAGCTTTTCGAGACCGAAACAGTTGCATGCAGCGGCAGACGATAGCTGGATTGAATAATTTTTTTATTATTATTATTAACTATATTGTATTTAGTCCTATGTTTTTTGGTTCAATTTTATTTTAGAAAAAGCCTAAAAATGATTTTAGAATAAGAATAATATTAACAGCTAACTTAATTAAATAAATGAAGGCAAAGACTTAGGTTTGGTATTAGATGCTTGCTTAGAAACAGAGGCATTTCAAGTCCTTAAAGACCCACCAATATGACCCATCTTTATATATTTTTGTAATAAGAATACATTCACATAAAGATTATGGTTTAATTTTTTTTTTTGGCCAAAAGATTATGGTTTAATTGGCTTATCCAAAATTAAAGACAAAAGAAGAAAGACTAAAGCAAAAGAAAATTATATTTGAATGACATCATGTATTGACGTCTTAATCATGAACTTGTCTTTACACTTTTGGATGCAAAAATTCCTTAAATATCATCCATTTCTGGTATTGGTAACATAAGTAAGGAATTTTCATTGTTTTTTTTATTTTTAGCCATTAATTTATGCAAAATTTTCCTTCAAAAGAGAAGAAGAAAGGTGTAAAAAATGCGCTAGCTATAGCTTACACCAAGCATAAGTCAATCCCTTTTCTAAATCTCTACTCCCAACTCTTCTGAGGATAAGGATTCTTCGGTGTCTTTAACCTTTGCTTGAGCACCTCCATTTACTTTGTTCTTTCTAAATCCAAAGCTTTTATTAAAACAAATATGTTTAAACTTTTAACCTTTTCTTTAACTTAAAAATAGTCAATAACATCCGATTCATTTTGATCAGGAGACATTGCAAATAAACAATTTGGGTAGAATTTGGAAGACAGTTGGGAGAGTATGTGCATGATTGCTAACAAATCACGTCCCATGAATTATTTTTCTTCTTCTTCTTGTTATTATTATTATATAATATTATGCATAATAGTATCATAATTACTCTGTTGGAAAACTTAAAATAGAAACAGTGAAAGCCACCCCAACAGTTTCGATGATCTTAGAAGTGAAGTGTTTCAGCCAAGGAAAAACAGAAAAAACACTAATGAAAGATGAATTTTTCATCAGTACTTCCTGTAAGCCAACTCCTGCACCGCCTCGGCCAGATTGTTCTCGTTTTGAACACTTTGAACCCAATTGGCATTAATGTGTACCCGCTCAAGGCTTTGCTTCAATGTCCTGGCAATGGATGGCTTGGCACGAGTCGCAAAGAACTCTTCCACTTCCTTCACTTTCTCAAATGAAGCAAACTGCGTACAAGGGGCGACAAATGACACAATTAAACAATCATATTTGTCGATAAGTGATAAACATTCGCAATGTTAAAAGTGTAAAATTTAGGAGTGAAATGGAAATCACCACAGAAATAACAAATTCAAATAATAAATTATGATAAAATTAGAGTCAAGGCAGGGCACAAACCGGTGAGACAACTGCACTGACAAAGCGTGTTATCAAGAATCCAGAACCATATGTTTTTAAGATGAGATCCCAATTATCCTGCATTTCACATCATCAGAAAGATAAGAATATAGGAAATAAAATTGACAATATTTTTGTTTTTTATATTATGAACTGAAGACTTCAGAATGATGATGCATTGCCGGAAGACGCCATTGACCAGTTTCACAAGTCCAAAATTGTCAACGACATTCTTTCCGAAGAATCTATCTCTTCCCAATCATCCACTCCTACTGCCCTTTGTCCCAAATAATGAAAAATAAAAACCCCAGGTTGCTAATATTACCTTGAGCCATGTCCAGGTGACTTCACGTCCTTCTTTGCTAACATTAAGTGCAAATACAGCATCCTGGCTGCGAACCTGAACAAAGAGTAAAATATTTGTTACTATCAAGTTTCTCCAGTATTAGTTTATTACCATAAATGCTAACTTCTAAAACAACAGACAGAATACCTCAGACGACAATGCAAAGTTCAAAACTTCAAGAACTATACCCTGATCCGGACAAGATGCTAACGAGCCTACAAAAAAAAATGTGATTTATGAAATTTATGGATTCAACCATCTGCATCATGATGGCAAGGATTTCTTATTACCTAAAATGCGAGTTTTCTCCTGGCTTAGATCGGTCTCTCTGTAAACTCTCAAAAGAGACTCAAAACCTGCTCTGTCAGAGGAGTTGACTTTCTGCATTACAGCTACATATGCTGCCTGCAACCATGATTAATTCTAGTTAATATGAAACTATAAATGGGGGAAGACTGTTTCAACTAGCACTTCACAATCAACAACCTTTCTTATGTCAGGAGGGAGGAGTGGTGTGTTTCTGTCATCCAAGAATGCATGAAATCTCCTACTTGCTTCAGCCAATGTCTCCTCATGCCCAAACATAGCAAGGGCAGTCAAAAGTTCTCCTCTCAACATTGCATCCAAGTGACCCTCACCTTGTTTAGCATCCCACCCAAGCTTCCTGTAAGATATTAAAACAGAAAGAAAAAAAAATTTCAAACCAAGAAGTCATATCCCTCTTTTGCATTGCAGAATGCTTTCTATTTGGGTCAAAAGATGTAATAAGTCTAGGTTTTCATTTGCTAATGAAGAACAAAAAGAACACTTCTCTCTTGACACAACGTGTACTGGTGAAAAACTGTAATATCGCCTAGTTTTGATTTCTTATAAAGTATCCCTTCTCTCTCGATTTCTGTTAATATCATATCACCCACCTAAAACTAACACCTCAATGTGTCGGTAACATTGATTAAATCTTGCTTTCAGTCAAGAGTTAGATTAAATAAAATGGACAATAGATTCTCAATCTGTTTCCCAAAAATTGCCATGTGCAATTTTCCAATCAGAAATTTAGCATATGTGAGTTTTAAGTGTTAAGTCATCGTTAATCCAGCATGGCAAGCTGTAATTCATATTGCAAGGAAATTAGTAACCGTATCTAAAATAACTCACTCAGCAGAACATTGGAAAAGGTTGACAAAAAATTGTTTAATGTCATTCATCAGTTCAGGTCTTGCATCTGCCACAATTCTCCCAACTTTAGAAGTTATCTGCGAGAACCAAGGGCAATATTCAGTACTCATAGCAGAATGGAAGTAAATTTAAACAAGATAAGAGGTGAACATTACACTAATCAAGTTTGAGAGCACAGTATACTCGAGTTCCTCTCTGTAGGCACTTATTAAGGTAAGCAATGAGGTCAGAGGCAGTTGGCGTGCCATGCAAAGTGCAAATGAATCATCAAGAATGCCTGTAGAGGAAGCAGTAAGGTTAGCTTATCCTTTTCCATTCAAAAACAATATGCAATTGATGAAAACTTTCAACTTACCAAATCTATCAGTTGCAGTCAAGTATTTGTTTTCAATTGCATATCGAAGTCTAGCTGCAAGTTCCTCATCGTATTTCACCCTATAGAAGCCAGTCCGATCCACGTTAAGCTTAATCCAAGAATGTGCTATACCACTTTCGTTGCTGTCAGAAAAGAACTCCTTTATATCATGAGCTTCAGACTTTGTTTGCAACAAGAAGCTTTTCTTCTTATCATATGACCCACAACAAAATGTTATTGGGACAATCCATTGCCCATCCCCATGAGAACCACTAGAGAAGAATTGTGACTGCCATCCATCACATAAATTATAAGAAGTTAGAATAAGAACTTAACTTCAAAAGTAATATCAAATAAAACCATCATGCAAGGACACAGCTGACAAAGAATTTGAATTGAGATTTCAAAGTTTTAACTGAAACGAAACCCCCATCTTCCCTCTCCCAGACCACCCAACCAAAAAAGAAACACATTTGATTTTACCTGCTCAAGTTCCAACTTCTGATCTTTGACTTTCACAGAGACAACTGGATATCCCTTCTGCTTTGTCCATGTATTCATTATCTTGTTCACTGGTTCACCAGACCCCTCTTCAAGGGCAGCCCATAAGTCTTCTGTCTTCGCATTTGAGCATGCATGTTTTTTTATATATGAAGCAAGTGACCTCTGATTTCAGGAATAATTCACATGCAAGTAAACCAAGTTAAAATTGGCATTTGAGAAATTCAAAGAAGAATGATACTAACTTAAGTTCATTTATGCAAAGAACAAGATTGATAAAGATATATTATATGACATCAGAAGCATTGGGAGATTGTAATACTTGAAAGAGAAACATGCATAAAATCAGTCAGAACCATTCAGAAATCAACAAATTTAAGAATCATGACACTTGAATCTAGACCAACCTGAAAGCACTCAGCACCTAAGTAGCTTTGTAGCATTCTTATAACTGATGCACCTTTTCTGTAACTTATAGCATCAAAGATTTCATCAATTTCACCAGCATGATTTATTTCCACCTGCAGTGCAGCACACTTCAAATGTCAAGTATTCTAGTTATAACAAACAATCATATCAATCTTCTAATGTAGAGAACTCAATATATTAACCTCAATTGGGTGAGATTCTGCAAGGCCATCTAACCTAAGACCGTCTGTAGATTCATCAAGAAATTGAGTCCATATTTTCCATTCTGGAAACAAGCTATCAGTTGCCAAGTAGCTCACCTGAAAAGGCATGAAAATTAGTAATATACACGGTGTTTTACTGATGGCGCTTATACACAAACACCCAATATGGTTAGGGCCATTTTCTTGCCAAAGTTGCTCAAGGAAACATATCTTATTTATCATAACTGTATAAACTTTTTGGAGAAGATGTGTCAGTGATTACTTTGGTTCCTCAATTAGGACATTACTTTTACTAATTTCGTGAGAAACAAAAGAGCTATATCTTGGTAATAAAATTTAAGGATATATATGGTAGAAAAATACAGAAGAGTTTGTCTATATACTCGGGAGAAGAATTTTTGTTAGCTTACCCATGATTTTCTTTGCATTTTCCCATTATGTTCTTTAGATTATTCTCAATATGCTAGTATGAACCTTAGCATGCATTTCCTATTTCAGTTTTAGTCAGAGAAATCCGTTATAGGCTTATAGCTCATATTTTAAGTAATTATATTGGAATTCAAATGGCTTGCTATATGGTAAAGATCTGGAGATAGAAATAAACGAAGTGCCTTACCCATGTTGCAAAACCCTCATTCAGCCACAAATGTGTCCACCACTCCATTGTCACAAGATTGCCAAACCACTGGTGTGCTAGTTCATGGGCCACCACAGTTGCAACCTTAACAGCAACAAAGAAGTAAAAATAAAATAAATAAATAAAGTTTGAAGCAATACGAAATAATCTTAAAAAGCAACCAACATGATTTACAAATATTACCCTCTGCTTATTGGCAGCTGCAGAATGCTGTTCGTCATAGAGCAAAGCTGTTTCACGATATGTAACTAAGCCATAGTTCTCCATCGCACCAGCAGCAAAATCAGGAATAGCAATCATATCCAATTTGGGAAGAGAGTAAGGCACAGCAAAATATCTGCAAGAGGTAGCAGATTCATTAGGGGCTAAATTCCAGAAACAAATCATAAGCATTAGGCAAACACATTAAGAAAGATGACCAATAGTGTATACCGGTTTGAATCATCAGAGACATATATACAAGCAAATGAATGATGAGAAAACTTACTCTTTGAACAACTCAAGTGTCTTCACAGCAACATATAGAGCAAATTTCCCTTGATTTGCCTTCCCAACTTGACAGTATACTCGAACTTTGATCCCTGCAGATATATGGGTAAAGTATCAAGGCCACATACAATAGAAGCATGAATGTACCGTCAACGTAAGCATATAATAAAAGAGAACAATCATACCATCCGATGTGTGATCTTCCACGTAATCAAACAAACCAACAACAACTGCCACCAAATAAGTAGACATGATTGGTGATTCTTGATAAGAAACGGTTTTCAGAGGCCCGTTCACTTTCTCCTCAACAACTGGCATGTTTGAGAGAGCTACTAGTTCGGATGGCACATCCAATGTGATCTTAAACATAGCCTATAACACAAGTTTCGTCATCAAACAGCCATATCGAGCTTAAACAAGTAATAAATCCATTTCTGGAATAGCTAAGACAATAACCTTGCAAGCAGGTTCATCCCAACACGGAAAGCACCGCCTTGCATCGGCGGGCTCGAACTGTGTAACGGCCATATTCTTCTTCTCACCATTGTGTTCGTATGTACTGAATTTGGAAATATCATAAATGAGATTAATATCCTCTACCTTTTTTTCTTCAATCATAAGTAAATATATGTAAACTTTAAAAAAAATTGTACCTTCTATAGAATCCTTTCATTCTATCATTTAAGACTCCCTCAAATCCAATAGCCAAAACTCCCAGCCCCAAAGGAAGCGTCTCAGCAAAATCCAATACCAAAATCTCATCCTCTTCCACTAAGTCTACTTTCGACGCCTCAAACACCTGCTTAGTAGGTAGACCAAAAGTTCAAGTCGATCAAAACACAAATTAAGAAATCCTACTTTGAATCCTAAAAAAATAAACCGAGAAAAGGGGGCAATGAAAAGGCAGGTAAGAAGCCAAATACTAGTATGGAACCAACAGAAACTAGAGGAGAAAAAAGAAAATAACGCTTTGTTGAGATCCAGTATACCTTGGGTGAGTTCCGAGGTGAGAAGGAGACGGACCCAGAGTTGATTGAAAGTTCGGCAGCATTAAGGACGATGAAGCGAGTCTCGGCAACGATGTCGAGGTCGATGGAAACGGAGCCGGCAAATTTGCAGGCGGAGAGGTCAGGTTTGAGTCGGATATCGTAGCGTTTAGGGACGGCGAATTTTGGAAGACGAGGTTGGCCCTTGAATTGCTCCATCTTTTCGGGAGATTTAAGTCCAGGCGAGAGAGAGTTGGAATGAAAATGGAGTTGAAACTTGGAAGGATTGTAAAGAAAACGGTGCTGATTATATAGCTTGCTCTGCAAGAGCTGTTGGTGTTACTGTTGGGTATTCAAAACGACATCGTTTCCTAAGTTGGATAAAGGAGATGTCGAAATGATTTTATTTATTTATATTTTTTTTTGGCAATGAGATGTCGAAATGATTAGTGGTACTGGTAGTATTTAAAATTTGGAAGCTGTTGCAAGAATTCATGCATTTATTTATGGTAATAATACACTAATACTTCTTTTTTTTTTGTGAAAATTTATGGTAATACTTGATTTTTTTGATAAGAAGAAATTTTATGGTAACACTTGATTTTGAATAAAATGCTGTTATAATCATGTTGTTTAGTGTATGTACCCAAAAAAATCATGTTGTTTAGTGTGAACTGAATATCTGAATTCTTATTTTAAATGATTTTTTAAATCTATTTTAATTTTTTTTTATTGTTTTTATCAACTGAATACTACTCCTTCATTAGTGTATTTCATTTCATTGTCAATATATTGATCTTAAAAGAATTTATTTAAGCCTTATAAAGTTTATTAAGGATAAAATATACACTTTTAGGGGGCGTTTGGTTGGGGGTGATCTTTGATCATCTGTGGTGATCTTGGCAGGTGATCTCAGATCACCCCATTTGGTTACACTTTTTGGTTTGGTGTGGTAATCCGGATTACCCCCATCACCCCTCTAAGGGTGATCTAGATTACCACCATAAACCCATGTAATCTTTGATCACCGGTGATCTTGCATCACTGGTGATCTTAGATCACTAGTGATTTGGGGGATGATCCTAACCAAACGCCCCCTTAGGAGTGAGCTGTAATTAAGTTAACAATTTCAAAGGGATTAAGTTAACAATTTCAAAGGGATTGATACAGACATCCTCCTTACTCTTTCTCTTTCTTTATGTCTCTCTCCTTCCCTCCCCAAGAAATTGTAGCAAAATATCCATTAATAAATAAAACAGTTTCTCAATATAAAACCAAAAATCAAGAAGAGACATCGATGGAAAGTTTCTCAGTTCTGGGAAGTAGACAAGAAGAGACATCGATGGCAAGTTTGGAACTAGATTCGGAAATCCATGTCTAAACAAAATGAGTTAGTTGTAAAATGAAGGATCATGCCTACCTGGAACTGAAACAAGCATACTGTAATCCACCCAGAGTACAAGGTTTTCCGTTCACCAAGCTCTGGTGGTAATACTGATAACTTGTTATCAAGGTAAAGTTTCTCAAGAATCGATAATCGTGTTAGCTCAATAGTCAAGGTCTACATCATAGAAATAAACAATAAAGCTTTCTTATAAGTTCAGTATCCTAGTCCTAAAACAAATAGATTACGAAAAGGATGGTTCCCAATTAAAAACATTCTACAGATAAAGATGAAAATATCCATAGTTTGATTCGAATTATATTCACATTTTTAAATAATGTTAGCATCAGAAAAAATTGAAGAGACATGGAAATTAAAGAAAGCCAGCTTTCAGTTTTCTAAGAATATGGCTTTTAGAACTATACATGTTGGCTTGTAATCTTAATTTAGCTATGCTGGTTTAATTCTATTGTTTTCCACTTTTACTTCTTGAAAAGTGGTTAAAAATGCAACAGCAAAGTCATATAATTTATCAAAGATGCACAAAAAGGTGAAAAACCAATCATAACATAATTAAAGTAAAAGTAGAATTAAATATCTCATTATCTAAAGGAAATAACACATTTCATCTGTAACCTTTCAAAAAAAAAAATTTTTGGTTTCTTATCCAAATAAAACTTTTCTCTTGGAAGCAAAAAGAGATTAGTGAGAGCAACAAGCAATTGGAACCTAAACAGCTAGTTTAATTTAATAAAATAACAGCAACAATTCTTCTTTCTTTAGGAATCTGTAAAGCAACCCTGACATAGGCAAGAAGCCTTTAAACCCAGAGTTCAATTGGCCATTATCCTACCAATTTCCAGCCATGGATGAGTTTAGCAATCACCCAACATTTGAATCTCAAGAATTAGATAACTACTTTTGTAAAATTACTCGCAATGCTCAATAATTCGAACTGAAGAACACAAAATTGTAAACAAAAGGAATGGAGAAAATCTTAAACAAGTTAAAAATCAGCAATGCAATTCATTTGCATGTGAACTTCATTCATTGAGCCCGTAATTGGCTTTACAGTCGAATTTTCAATTCAACAAAAGTGGTGAACCAAACTTGTGAATTTGTGAGGCCCACAGAATTGGCTTGTAATAAAAAAAAGTGAATCCCAATTCAATCTCTATTTTCTTTCCCAAAGGCCCAAAAAATCTGGTCCGGCCCTATTGCTTGATTTTTAACCCAACAGAAATTTAGGACCAAATTTTTCATTAACCCATAAAACACATCTCTTAGCATTTCGTTCAACCCTAAATCATTAAACCCTTTCTCCTCCTCCGACGATGCCTCACAAGCTCCCTCCCTCCTTCTTTTAAGAGTATTTGCCAGACGATGAAGAAGGCTTTTAGTGAAATGAGACCGATCAGCAAGTTTATTCTGTATCTTGCTATTGTTGGATTAGGCCCAGATGGTCTCTCTTTCTTTCTCAAGCATAGATTAAACCATTAAGCGTGATAATATCTGATTTCAACCAGAAAGTGTCTACCCTGGTGACCGATGTCTCTGCTGTGAAGACTGCGCAAGAGAGTCTCTAATATATTTCTTGATTTTTAACCAACAGGCTACAGAGGTTTATTTTACCACGAGAAATAAAAAATCTCTTAGCAATATAGAGACTACACCTGCTGATAGGTCCCATTTCACTAAATTCCTTCTTCATCCACCTTCATCCACTTAAGGTAGGAGGGAGGGACCTTCTGAGGCATCGTCGTTGGAGGAGAAAGGGTTCCGATGATTCTAGGGTTCAACGAAATGCTTGTAATTTTACATGCATTTCGTTGAACCCTAGAATCATCGGAACCCTACGATGCCTCAGAAGGTCCCTCCCTCCTACTTTAAGTGGATGAAAAAGGAATTTCAGGAATTTAGTGAAATGGGCCTATCAGCAGGTGTAGTTTTATTGCTATTGCTAGATTAGGCCTAGATGGTCTCGATTTTTTCAAGCGCTTGAACCAAGGTGGATGAAACCATTAAGGGTGAGATATCTGCTTTGAACGAGAAAGTGTCTATTTTATTTTTTATCCGAAGAAGGTGTCTACTCTGGTGACCGATACTTAAGCTTGGAGGACTTGTCTTGGGCACTGGAGAAATGATCATGCGCCGTCTTTACATCAGAAACAACGGTCTTCAGGACAGAAACATCGGTCACCAGAAAGTGTCTACTTTGTTGACCGATGTTTCTGTCCTGAAGACCGATGTTTTTGATGTAAAGACGTATCAAGCTAAATTCATGGGCTTCAAGATTGAAGTTATTCCAAAGCCAATGACTCCAGAGCAGATTGAAGTGGAGAAGGAGAAGGAAAAACACTAGATATATTAGTGTTTATTAACTCTTGCAATTTCCACCTGTAATAATTAAAGCACATTATCTGTGTCTGTGTTTGTTGAATTGATGAATCTCTATGTTATTTGCACCTTTATTTAATCAATATAGTTTTGTTTTGTTCTGTGTTCAAAATTTCCATAATTTTTTAGTTCAGATTTGCTTGCATGTTCTTTTTCAATTGTTAGCTCTCCACATAACTTGAGTTGGAGAAAGGAACTAATGCTGACAGAAACTTCATCCATGCTGGTAAGCTTATTGCATATATGTGATGGGTATGTGCACTTGTTTTAGTTTTAAATTTTGATTACACATTAGTTAAGTAGTGCCTAACTTGACCAAATGTGTTTAATAGCAGAAGGGCTTCCTCAATCTATGCGAATGTCTTCTCAGAAGAAACCACAGTTCATTTCCCAAGTGCTAGAGAAATGGCAAGAGGAGGAGTAAGTTACTCTGCAACATATTTTTATCCCATTGGTATTGATTTGAGAGTTGTTTTCTGATATAGGCTTTCGTCTCATCTTTTTTGATGGGGCTGTTGCTTGTGGTATTTTATTGTTTTGTATCTAACTAGATACACATAATTACAGATTCAAGCAGATGCAATGGGTCTTGGAAAGACTGTGATGATGATTCAGCAGTTCAGCCTAAGCCAAATTCAAACTCGAAAATTTCTAACTTGTAGTTTTCTGTTTGATTCATTTCTTGATTATAAAATTAATCATTTGGCTTTGAACAATGAATGAGGGCGGGACACAGTTGAAGAACGCATGCAACAAGTTCATGAGGATAGGATAGGAAGCGAAAGGTGATTGCCAGTGCCGTAACTGATGAAGAAGTCAGGTCAGCTAGGATTGAAGACCTCAAGATGCTTTTCAGATGATTTGTTCATATTTAGTGCTATTAATTAATCTTAATTAATGTGAGTGATATTGATTAAGTGCTTTCTTAGTATAGCCCTGAGAAGGGAAAGCCCATATATATATTTGTAAATTCTGCTAGCAATTAATGGCAATATTACTCTGGATATAAACTTGTATGAGTTAACTTTTTGCTTGTTTGACTACAATATATATATTTTAATATGGTACAAAGTACAAACTTGTATCTGCTTTGTTGAGTTGCTAATACTACTTGCTGGTGGGCTGCCAATGGAGTCCCCAACTCTGATTTGACCCTTGGGGTGTTTTGCCAATTTCAAACGAATGACAGGATGCAAATCTAAACGGTAGTTACCTTTTTGGTGGCACAGGAAGAAGAAGAAACTAATCTCAGTGGCACTCTCATGGTAACAATTGCACAAGGCCAGTATACCCAAGAAAAGTAAAGTTCCATTTCCATCACATAATGTGCAGAGCCATTTTTTTTTTAATATGCAGAGCCATCTAGTAAGGCAAAATTACAGACAACATAGTTTAAGCTTAAAGTTTATTCTTAACAAACATATTATAGGACTATCATTCTGATAATAGTTTGGTTTACATAAGCTTTGAATGACACAATTGAATGGAAGATACACTCGGGTCCGGGTCCGGGTCCGGGTCCCCAATCAACCTTGCCTTAAATATTCTCAGCCATCATTATTCTAATCCATTATTCTTATTTTACATTTAGAATATTCTTCACTTCCTGCAATATCAGTAAATTAAATAATAAATTTAGTGACTAGGGAAAAAATTTGAAAAAGGTTGTGATTGAAAATAAAGAAAATTTGGATGCCAAAATGAAAATAATGAAGATTTGATGCTGCCGCCAAGTACCCCAAAAAAAAAAATGATGCTGCCGTCGCAAAGAGCGAGGGATTGTGGGGAAGACCGTAAGGGAAAAGAGGGAATAGCAAAAAAGCGAGATGGGGCTGAGCAAGAGAGACAAGAAAAGCAGCTCCACTTCAACATCGCCTTGTGCCCATCTCCGATCTGCTTACCACAATTGTTTTAACAGGTCACCTCTTCTTCTTCTTCTTTTTAATACTGTTTTCGATTTCTCTAAAATCCCTCTTAAACCCTAGCTCTCTCTCTCTCTCTCTTTTCCAGGTGGTACTCGGAGAAATTTGTAAAGGGTCAGTGGGATAAAGAGGAATGTCTTTCCGAGTGGCAAAAGTACAGAGCTTGTCTCTCTGTAATTCCCATTTTCCTCCGTTGCTTCTTTTTTCCCCCCTCTGGGATAAATCACTTTCCTTTTTTTACCCTTAATTGGTTTTCGTTTCTTGGACAGGAACATTTGGATGACAAGCAACTAAGTCGGTTCTTGGAAGCTGAAGCTGCTTTTGGTTCCATTTTTCAAGGGGACAGTGAAAACCCAGTTTAGCACTCTTGCTAAATGGTGGCCAAAAATAGGTCAAAGCTTGAAATTTTTCATCCAATCTTATATTTTGATTCCTTTTAAATGCATTATCATTTTAAATTTGATTTTCTTATGTTCAAAGAAACATTCTGATCTATACAATTGATGCTAATGGAGGTTAGGGAGATTGTTACCACTTGTTAAGATCATCAGGAAGGAACAAAGTTATGTGATAGACCATAGACAAATTTTAGTAGTCATACGATAAATTAAGATATAAACATTGTTGGGGATGCCTCTCTCTGACAAATTGTGGAGGTGAGGGTCATGACTCTGTAACTGTGCCGAAGACAGGCAATTTAAGGATAACCAGAAGCTATGAATAGACTATTTGTAGGAAAATGAAACTGATTCCAGTTCTTAGGCCTAAAGATGATACATTTAGTTTGGCACATAATCTATTACCATATGAATATCATTGGAAGCCTTGCAACTCATAGTCTGGTCATTGATCCATTCTATTCTTGTTTAATCCCATGATCCGAGAGCATGATAGTTTACATATATCCATCAGTAATACTATCGCGTCTTCTGTGTTGTTGTCCAGGTGGAGCATGACACCATGCTACACTGTAGTGTTCTGATTTTGCTTAATTTTGAATCTACATCTTGTGGACAAGCCCTTCATTTTCCTTCTCTCCAAAATTGGTGCACAGTATCCCTTGAAAAAGGCAGAAAAGTCTTCGAGAGTCATCATCGCATGTTCAAATTGCATGTCATGAGATGTTCATTTAGGTGATGTCTACTTCTGAAGGTGTAAGCATGGCCTAGGAATTTTGTTTTGGAATGTGGTTTCCATTTTCTACCTTGCATTCCTTTGATGCTGTGGTTCTGTGGTGGATCTCCTTTAAGGAAATCATTATGTCTAACCGTATCTGTTATCAATTTATGAGATGTAACTAAACATGGTACTTGCTAGGAGTTTTTATTTATCCTTTATCTTAGCGGTTATTTACTTTTAGTGACTACGGTGATTGTGGTTGTTTCTTCAGGCAATCAACAAATGTCATTGTTAAAGCTGGTTGCCAGAAACCACCACGGTTGCAGATATTGAGTTATTGACAATACAGCTACTTGCAAAAAGCTAGTAATTCTCCATTCAAACTGCGCTGAAGATTGGTTTAGTAGTTTTATATTTTGTAATTTGTACCCTATAGAAGATTTTGGTAGGTAGGATTCATAGGAACTTGATAGAGAAAGTGAAAGATGAAGCTCAGAGTTGAACTTGCCCAGAATAAGATATTTTAATTGGTTCTGATGTTAAAAAACTCATTGCTCTTCATCTTGACAAGGCAATTCATTCGATATTTTTCATTGACCAACATGAATTGTTATGCATAGCTAAATTCATGATGAATCTTACTATTTGTGTTCTTTTTGTTATGCATAGCTGAATTCATGATGAATCTTACTATTTGTGTTCTTTATATAATATCAAATCCCCTGTTAAACTCCACCGAAGAAGTCAAGATCCAACAACTTGTCATCAGCTGGGAGATCCAATGGAAATTTCGTTCCCCTAGTAACAAATTCGACCCAACTCAACTTCATAAGAGTTCCACTTTGAAACTGTGTGTTCCATTACATGAATCTAGATCAGGCCATAGATGTTCTTAGATATGGTCCCAGAACTCCCCCAAAGGGGTGCCGGTCAATCGTATGATTCTGATATAGTAGCTGTCAAGGATTACTGATATAATTTATGGTATTAAATAACATCAAAAAGTGAAAATATTAAAAAGGAGAGGCTAAAATATTGTTCTTCCTCCGATGTTACAGCTTTCTTTTGGAAGACGAAGTCCCGCTAATAAGACCCATCTCATCCAACGTACATTTATTTTCTCATATTGAATGACTATATTGAGACCTCAGGTAGGAATTGATAACATCAACAAGACAACAACCCTACAGCAGTTCCCGTTAATAACAAATTGCATATAGCAGCAGCCTTTACTGCAGAGCTGAATGTACTTTTATTCCTCCAATGTTGATTTCAGCTGGAAAAGGGCATTGAGTGCTTCATTTCTTTTTGAATAGGTAATGTGAAACCATCCATTCATCTCCGTCATTGTATCCAAAGAGCTCTGCAACTGCTATAAAGAATGTTCTCCAATAGACGGTCCATTTGACAGCCTGATCCTTGCCATAGGTTGACTCCATTATAGGCTTAATCGAAGCCGAGTTTTTGTCCATTCTCTTCAGCCACTCTTCACTGCACAAAAACAATGTTCTATGAGACATTGTCAACCCTTAGGGTTCACTCTTTATAGAGGAAGAATCTGGGTTCTAAAAATTCATGTAGCTAATTTGTAAGGACTTTTCGGTTTTGCAGAATAATTGCTCTCACCTAGTCTTTGAATAATGTTTTCCATTCACAAGCCAATGATTGACAATAGAAACATCATCCTGCATATATACAATGAACAAGAAGACATCAACTAGCTACTTTATGGGCTATTGAATCTCAATTTTAGAATTCAAGGCATATATTAGAAGCAAGAAAGCTCAAAAGCTCTGGAATGTGCAATTATGGAAATTACCTGGAAATAAAGAAGCAGATTCGCTGAAGGCATTGTACCTCCTTCAAAGAAGTACCTAGTTATCCAATCATCTTCATTTATGTCCTAGATAGATAAAAAAAATGCTTGAATGATTTGTAAAAAAAGTCTAGTTTGCCTAATCATTGCCTAAATCCATGTATTCACAATGCTAATTGAGGTAATTGAGCAGAACCAGTTAATTATATGCATACCTCAAAGTGGTAAGCAAATGCTTTATGGCAGAAATAATGAACAAAAAGTAGACCATCCTGTTTCATCCAATTGGATATCTTCTTGAGAAGAGCCTGATAATTCTTCATATGCTGTTACAAAGAAAAAGACAATAATTCAATTTCCAACAGTTAAACTGTGTGTAGTACTAGTAGCACTGACAAGTGACAAGACATCAAAAGCAAGTAACCTCAAACATTTCAATAGAATATATCCTGTCATATGATCCCTCCATTTCAAATGTACTTATGTCTGCAACAATGATCTCCACATTCTGCAACTGATGATCCCTACAAAAGGGTAACAAGAATTAGTTTCAAAACTCAAAGTAATATCCCAAAAGCTTTCAATTATTAGACATAACATAACCAATAAGCATATATACCGGCATTGCTCATCAATAAAAGCTTTCTGAGTAGTGGAATTGCAAATCCCAGTAACCTTGCAATTGGGAAATTTGCGAGCAATGTAGAGAGAAAGTGAACCCCATCCACATCCCACATCAAGAACAGTGTGCCCATCTTTTAATTGTGATCTCTCACAATATAGCTCCAACATTGCTTCCTCAGCTTCCTCCAAAGTTTTTGACCCATCAGAAAAGTAACAAGAACTGCATCATTCCATTCCACACATAAAAATCATTAATTCCAGCAAGTAAAAAAAAAAAAAGACTTGATTCATTAAATATAGTAAAATTGGGGGGAAAAAGCACCTGTATTTGAAATTCTTCCCAAGAACCAACTTGAAGAAAGAGGTTGGAAGCTCGTAATGTTGAGTTTTAGGCTTATCAGTTTTGATAGCTATAGGCATCTCCTTTAAAGCTGCAATGCAAAGTAAACAAAAACAAGTTAATGAAACACAACAAAACCAGATCAAAAATCTAACCAGTAAAAGGTTAAATCTGTAACGAATGAACATACAGTTGACGAATTGGAGGAGTTCAGAGAGTTGGAGTTCGGCGGAAGGTCTATAACCAGAGCGAAGGCGGCTAGCCAAGAGCAACCGTGTGAGCCTCCTTATAACAGTATCAGGAAGCAAATTACGCTCCAGGGAAGCCAACATAAACCGCACCGTAACCTCATAAGGCGCCTGCATTAGACCCTCCATTGCCATTATCAAGCTTTGCTTTTGATTCTTTCCAAGAAGTTTTTCTTTCTGCTTGAGATTTGGAGCCTTGAATTATCTCTTGGGTGAAAGAAAACATTCAGACACGATAACGAAAGTTGCAGTTAAGAAAGAATATAAAATTACTAATTTGGGCCTCATGACGTGGAGGCTTTTGGGCTTCTTATAGGAATAACATGAGGTCGGCAACACTGTATCTGAACTCTATTTAGAACAATAAAATATACAATGAGCTTGCCTCACCAACTATGTGTTCACACAAGGACAAAAACATTAGCTTTTTCCACTTTTCTTTGTCCCGTCAAAATTTTCCGGGAAAATAGTACAGAGAAAATAATAAGAAAAATTGGACGATCCCAATAAAATCCCAACTAAACCAATAACTTCCTTCCTCCTTTTCTTTTATTGCCTTCAAAGGAGAGTTTATACTTTATACTTCACAGTTTTTGTTGTTCTTTTGTTTTTGACTCTAGTTAGAAGGTGAACCACTGTAGTCGATCAAGCTTTGGGTTTTACTGTTTCATCTGACAGAAAAGAGAGATTCAGATATCAAGTAAGTAACTTTTCCTTTGCTTTGATTAATTCCTTTCTGGGTTTTCAATGATTTGTCATGTAATTAATTTTTTTCTTCTTTTGCTGTGCATGAATTAATGATTCAAGTCGGTTGTTGAAGAAACTGAATTTGTTAAGGATATTTGTTGCACTTGGGTTAAGATTTGTAGCTGTCTTTGTTTAAATTGAGAAAATGAACTCCAGAGTAGAGCCTGACAATAATAATGTTGGTGGTGATTCCAATAATGGTCAGTTGTTGCGTGACATTGAGGAAATAAGTAAAGCTCTTTACTTGGATAAACCCTCATCAAAAGCTTTGATTTCTACATCCAATGTGAGATCTAAATCTGCTGGAAAAACCCATTTTTCAGAATCAAAATCCAAGCAGAACTCAAGAAATCTTTATGATGATGAGGATAGGAGATCATCATCATTGTGGAATTGGAAGAAACCCTTGAAAGCATTAACTAATATTAAGCGTCATAGGTTTAATATTTGTTTCTTTCTCCATGTACATTCTATTGAAGGCTTGCCTGCCTATTTGAATGATTTTAGCTTATGTGTGCACTGGAAAAGGAAGGATGAGGTATTGTCTACTCATGCAGCAAGGGTTGTGGATGGAATTGCTGAATTTGAAGAGACTTTAATGTATAAATGTTGTGTGCATGGTAGTAGAAGTGGGCCTCATCATTCAGCAAAATATGAAGTGAAACTTTTCCTTATTTCTGCTTCTGTTGTTGGCACCCTGGGGTATGACATAGGAAAGCATTGGATTGATCTCTCAAGGCTGTTACCGCTTACTTTGGAGGACCTAGAAGGGGAGAAAGGCTCAGGTAAATGGACAACAAGCTTTAAACTTTCTGGCAAGGCTAAGGGTGCTACTCTAAATGTCAGTTTTAGTTTCTTGGTAAATAGGGACAATTTAGTTGAATCAAGTGGTGATGTGAATGCATCGAACTTTATAAATCTGACAGAGAAGTTGTCAAGTGCTAGGGGACACAATGGAGGTCTTCATGCTAGTAATGAAAATGGGACACTCCAGCATGTTGAGACTGGTAGTAATGTAAACTACAGGCCTTATCTGTCTCCTCTGTCAGTTGATTCAAAGTTTAGTACTGAACTGTTGCCACATTTAGGACTGGAACTTTCCAAATCAATAAGTTTTTTATATCAGAAACTCAATGAAGGGAACTTCCATAGCTCTTCAGGCTTAGATAGACTGTCTAAACTTGTGGAGCCAGTCAAACCTAATTCTGAGTCTGTTAAAGGAATAGATGAGTTTGAAAATGTTGAGTTTTGTGTCATTGAACAGGGTGTAGAAATGTCTCATAAAGATTTATTTAAACTTGAACGAAGTGTTTCCCAGAGCATTGATGGCTCTGCCATCGAAATTATTAATGTGGATGAGATCCTTAAAGGCTGTGACACAGACAGTGATGAAGCAGCAGAAGATGTTTTAAAGGTCCCCAGCTCCAATAGTTGCTTGGAGGGTGTTCTGGTTGATGACTGCAGACAAGAAAAGAACAATGTATTTTCTGAACCATTGACTATGCAAGAGCTGGAGTCTGCTTTCCATGACATGTTAATCACAGAATCACCAATATTGGGATCTTCATCTGCTTTGGGCGAGTTTATTGAGCATGAAAAGTTTATGGAGTCGGATTACACGGCTAGCAAAGTGGCGAAGCAATCTCTAAGTTTGGATGCCATTGCTGAAACTGTGGCCAGTGATTTCTTAAAAATGCTTGAGATGGAACATGATCCATTTAGCTTGGATTCTAATAGTGCTCTTGAATCTCCTAGAGAGCGTCTGTTGAGAGAGTTTGAAAATGAAGCTCTAGCTTCTGAAAACTTCATCCTAAATTTTGGTTCAAGGAGAGAGGAGGCGGAAATCGGTTCCATCAGTCCTGGCTGTGGGAATATCAGTGAAGATTTTGCTCTTTCTTCACTTATTCTGCCTAGCGAGGAGCAGATGGAAAATCTGTCACTGAAAAACCGAAGGAAGGTCAAAATGCTTGAAAACTTGGAGACTGAAGCTTTGATGCATGAGTGGGGCTTAGATGAGAAGGCATTTCAAAGTTCTCCGCATGTTCAAACTGACGGATTTGGGAGTCCAATTGAGCTTTCACCAGAGAGAGTCGAATTACCTCCACTGGAAGATGGCTTTGGACATTTCATTCTGACAAAGGATGGAGGTGTTCTACGGTCCATGAATCCATCACATTTTAGAAACTGTAAAAATGTTGGGCACTTGGTCATGCAAGTATCCAGAGCAGTTGTATTGCCTGCAAGATTGGGCACTGATATTTTGGAGATATTACAAAACTTGGCTTCACTTGGCATTCAGAACCTGTCCTCACAGGTAAATACATTGATGCATTTGGAGGACATTACTGGGAAAACGTTGCAACAAGTTTCACTGGGAGCTGCCCTGGAGAGGTATGTAATCATGTCAATTGCCTAAATTTACGAAGTAAACTTCAAATTTCTTTTTCTTTCTTCTTGTTTCTCTCTCTTCCCTTTTTTTTTTGTGATTTTATTTTTCTCTTGTATCCTATTTCTCCTTCTTGATACGCATCTTTTTATTAATTTAAATCCATTATTTGACAGGTGGGTTGAGTTGCAGCAAGACTTACCATCAGAGCAGGATTCATTTGATCAAAGAAAGGAAGTTGAAGGATTTCAATTTTGCTGGAATTATGATAATCTGAGCTCAGGGCTCATAGGTAGTGAGATGACCCGAGGTTGTGTATCTGCGGAAAGCCTAGCTCCATCAGCCATGAATAGAATTGAAGCCCTTGCAATAGAAGGTTTGAGAATTCAATGTGGCATGTCAGATGAGGATGCACCGTCAACTGTCAGTCCTTTGTCTGTTAGCAATATGTCATTTATTACAGGGAAGGATTCTAATTTGGGTAAGTTTCTCAGTTTGGAGGGAGCTGCAGGTTCAGAGTCTCTGGATTCCAGAGATGATGTTGATAATGTCAATAGATTAATGGGCTTTTCTATAACCTTGGGGGAGTGGTTAAGGCTGGATGCTGGGATCATTGGTGATGGAGACCATAATAATGAGCACATGATCCAGACCCTTGCAGCTCATCAAGCCAAGTACAATGATTTGGTTAGCTTGGGTAAAGCATCTTGTAGAAAGCAAGGGTTGTTGGGGAACAACTTTACACTAGCTCTCATGGTGTTGCTTAGAGATCCCATTCGGAACTATGAACCAGTTGGCACTTCAATGATTGCTTTAATTCATGTAGAGAGGGCTTCTGTCCCTCCAGAGCAAGAAATCTTTTGCACAGTTCCAGAAGGAGATCAGGAAGAGAATCCTGATTCAAACGAAGAGGGGGAGGAGAAAGAAGAAAGTACTCCGTATTTCAGAATAACTGATGTCCATCTTGCAGGGTTAAATACTGAGCCTGAAAAGCTACACCTTTGGGGTACCAAAACACAGCAACACTCTGGGTTCCGATGGTTGCTTGCTAGTGGCATAGCTAAGTCCAACATGAATACACTTTCAAAGTCTAAGGCCATTGTAAGATTCTGTCCACCATCAATGAAAAAGACGCAGGCCGAGAATGTGCTGTGGAGTCTAACCTCTAATGTTCATGAAGAAGAAACTTGGTTCAAAGAATTGGCAGATTTGGGTCCACATTCGCGAAATCCTAATGTCATCTTCCCAAATTAAGTTGTCAAATTTGTTGTAGATTGCAGTTTTTAACTACTAACGGCACCACTAATTTGGAATGTGCCTGTAGAGTTAACAGAGCATAGGCATTTATTCTTCCTGTATGTATCACCACACGCTTCTGCAACTTCAGTTGGCAAGAATACAGAGCCAGTAGGAATCTCGTTTTCCAGTATGTCTATTTTTTGACTACTATTTCACATGTAATCAGTTTGTCTGTTCATAAATGAAGCATACTGTTCTGTTCTTTTTTTTTTTGTAACCCCATGGCTTATCTTCTATTTCAATGTTTTGGGTCCAAATGTTGGATTCTGACTGAAAAAATCTTTCTTTGTCGAGTCTGCAAAACTACAGTAGTCTTTCTAACTGCGAAGGTACCCGCAAAGTGGGTTAGCAGACTTAATCATGGCAATGATTCCATTTCTTTTTAGTGGAAATTTTGAAAATGTAGGACTAACCATGTGGTCGAACCTGGTTTTTGCCCCCAAATAAACTTTGTTGTTTTCCTGCCTAGGCCAAAGAAATTAAGGCCACATGGGAGCAATTTATAAACTGTCAAATTTGTTTGCATTACCAGGATGTTTACTTCTAAATCTCTGACTTGAATTACTCTTTTCGCACGTTTATGTCTGCCGTCGCTGGGAGTCACAAAATTTTATTTATTAAATTCAAAGGATTGATTTTTAACATTCTACTAAACCAATTCCATCAAACTGTTAAAATACAATTTCATGTAAGATATTATCGTCTTCAAGCTTGATTCTCATCCTCTAAAATTATGTCAAATTCATAATTAAAGTGGTATATATCAAACTTGTAACTAAAATCTATCAGTTGGATACATATGGGTGAAACGAAACTCAGGGTTCTACCGGCCAACAAATTAAGTAGTAGTACTAGACACAGAAAAAAAGAAAAAGTTGGCCAAACCCCATGATGCTTACCTTAGATTTCTTTAGAAGATGCATACATGGGTACTAATTAACGGACTGAGACATTTTTGATAATTGTCTTTGGATTTCTTATAATCATACATGAATTGAGTATACAGTAGCAGGGTGACGATTGATCGACGCGCGCGATCCATGTTGATGCAGATGTTGGCCTTGTGCAGGTCAAGAAGATTTAAAACTCGATCAAAACCTTGAGAAAATTAACCATTGATTAATCAAGAAGCGCTTTGGTGATTATGGATCCCCTCATAAGTTGTGATTACATAACTCGGGTCCTCATTATCTCTTTCAACCCTTTTCTTCACGGGACATCCTTCAACTGAACATCTATAATAGTTCCTGTTAAGCAAAAAACAAATAAGAATCGAGAAATGGAACTTCTGAATCTCTTTTGGTTAATGGACTATTAGATGTTACACTAAACAGTAGTTAATTATCACTAAGAAAATGGCATGTCCAACTTTTAGCGGCAGTTTTTTTAGAATTGCATGCTGCAAATCTGCAATCATTACTATTAGTAGGATGAAGTACTGCCAAGTTTAAATTAATATTAAACATAAAAGCATTGGATAACTTAATACCTCGGATTTGGGCTGTTCTTGACCATCTTCTTCCCATATTTCCTCCATTTGTACCCATCATCCAGTATTTCAACCTCAGACTTGGTCTTGAATGCATATCTTTCTTTGAATTCCCTCCTCTCCCTCACAGTTTCACTTTCTCCTGCCAAAACAAGTAAGAAGAGGATGATTCTCACTGACTACAGAGTACTATATATAGAAACTTTAAGGATATATACACAAATAACTTTGTTACCATTAGCAGCCGGTCTATGTAGGAAAGTGCTAGTGCCAGCAGAAGTATTAACTTCTATATTGCCTTCATTAACAGGATCCTGAATTGACCCTGACATGAATGCTTCAGGATAATCATCTAACCAACCATCAAATGTAAAGTACTCCTCAGGAAACTCGAAATTGGATTGATCATCGGCACGGTCACTTTCTGGTGAGTACTCATCAGGCGGTCTAAAATTGCTATTATTCGACATCAGAAAACTAAAGGGATTAATTATGTCAGTAAAATTTCGGCACTGGCAGACATATATTATATCAGCAAGGTGGCTTCGCCATGACCTTCCTGTGACATTGCAGGAAGTTTCAATGTTAATGCTCAAGTGAGAAAGGTTTTGGTTTGAGTTGGGGCCCATATGAACATATGATACCATCAAGAAGTTATAAGGAAGTGGGGGCGTCCTCGAAGGGCGATGACTTGAGACTTGATAGAGGAAGACTTGTTTGTTGCTTAAATAGTACTATAGTTTTGTGTGAATTAATTTAGCTTTTCTCTAGGTCTCGTGCTTAGACCAACCCTTTCACAACGTTGTTTAAAGAGAGAAGACAAGTCAAAAGTGATTGTGACATAACATTGAACCATCAAAACTTGGTCTTTCTTTAAACTTGCTTGCTAGCTCCCACCCAACAAAAGAATTCTATATTAATGCCATCAGCTGGATTTTGCAGTATCTATCTTTTAGGGTGTGTGTGAACCAGGAATACCATTACTACCAAAAGGAAATTAATAAGATGAAGTCAATTGGCTTAATATATAATGTGAACCCATAAGATATTACCAAAGACTATGAATTAATTCTGAAACAATACTTTCAACCATGAGCCCCATGACCCATTTGTCTTGACAGACTGCCTGCAATTAACAAATCAGATTGACAAAAATGGGTTGTCAAAAGTGTTGTCTTAAAACCATTCATTCCAAATGAATCAGCAAAATGATCTGGTCAATCAATTTAAATTATGGACCAGTCGGCTAAGTTAATCAATCTAGAATAATGTTTAACTTGGAACTTCCAACTACAGGCCAAATCCACAATCTTTCATCATTTTAAGACAGACTAGAGCAAGACATCTCTATCTCCAGTATTTATAGTACACTCCTTGACCAGCCTTTACGAAGTTTGCTAGTAACTTCCATTGTCAGTGTTGAGCTTTTGATTAATTGCAGTAATTTTCCTGGGTTCTTCTTACTAATTACTGGGTTATAATTAGTCCCAGAGTTGTAATTAAACCAAACTTTTTTAATGACTTCCTTATAACTTTATTATGATAATATTAGTAATTAATATACATATATACATATAGTCAACTATCTTTGGCACGTATATGTGTACTAGTAAATAGAGTGTAGTTTTTGCCTAGTGTCAAATCATCCATAAAAGTCTTGATTTTCAAAGCATACCAGGTTCCTGGAAGCCAGGCTGCCAATCTGGATATCTATATAAGATTGAGTGATGAAATAGTGATTGAAGTTAGCAACATCATCCTCCATTTTTTTTTCTGGTGTAATAATATGCCACGAACAATCGTGATCAAGAAGCAAACATATTAAGAAGTCTTTGTGTGATTTAGACATGAGTATTAATTGTGCAAATACCGCTTATAACCATTTATTCACACATTGCTTTCTAGTTTCATCATTGATAAATATATATATTCTTGTATGTGATAATACCAAAATAAAAGAAGAGAAGAGAAGAGAAGAATGAAAGGGAGACACCAATTAATGTATGTTAAACTGACCTATGTATGTTAGATAGAGTTAAAAGGACCTTTGAACAAGATTTCGGGTGCAATAATGAAAGTAGAGAATAGATTTTTATGAGAAATTATTAGGTGGATCGGGTCCACCACGTCATCCGTGGTCCCGACCAATAAGATTTTGATAAGTCAGATTTCTTCCTAAAATTTAGGCACAAATTTAGCACCAGGTTTAACCCCTAGTTTCATTAGATGAGATTTACAGGGTAAGTCCCTAAATTTAATTTAGGGTTAGGGTTACTTAAAGTCTAATGTAATTGTTAAATATCGGAAAGCTACTTAAGAAAAGAAAAAAATAAAAGAGAGAGACAAGACATATTTGCTTTTAAATACCATTTGACAATGGAAGGACAAAGAAAATTGCTTTTTTGGGCTATACATATATATGTTTGCATTTTTCATTTCCTTTGTATGCAGTTTATGAATTTCATTTCAACTTTTTTTTGGTACTTCAACTTAAATTCTCAGAAGATGGTAAGAATTTGATTTCTCTCAGCTTTCAGAAGACCCAAATAAAATTCCAATTAACAAAAAAAAAAAACCAATTTAAAAAACAATTGATCTTTCACCAAATTTGGAACTTCATTTAGTATTTACATTTATTTCTTAATTCGGTGCCCCAAAAAAAAATTATGGGCCAATGTTGGGTTTAAAATGAATTTCTAAGGCCCAATTTTGAAAAGGAGCCCATGGATAGCCCTAGCCCTTAAGGCCCCTTGAAGTGCAAAAACGGTGCGTTTAAGATTAAGTTGAAACGAGACTTGGAAATTCAGGTTTCTCTGCTCCCTCCTCCCTCAAACCAGTCCCAACTCTCTTGCAATCAATGGCCCGTTTCAAGGCGAAGCCACCGTCGGGAGCCGCCGAGAAACCGAAGAATCCAAAGCCGACCGCGGCCGAGAGGTCAGCTTACTTTGCCAGGAGGGAGGCGGCGAAGGTACTCCGGTCCGTTCTCCAAGGTGACGCTCGTCGACGAGCCGTTGGCTCCATAAAGTCCCTCGTTTATAGCCCTTCCATTAAGAACAAGAAGGCCACTTTCGCTATCGTTTGCCAAACACTCAAGCGTGAGTTAACTTTCATTTTCTCTTCGTTTATGTTAATGCTTCTGTTTAATAAAGAGCAAAAGCTTTTGAAGCTGCAACACTTGCTTTATTTTCTCTCTTTTATATTTCAGATCTTCCGATTGTTAAGGATGTGTTGGAGACAGCTAACATATTGAATAGCCGATGGAAGGTAATGAATTAATGAGTTTTAAGTAAAAAGAGAAAAGTTTTCACTTGCTTCTTTTTATCGTGTAATATTATTTCATTGGAGTGATGGGAATTGGTTAAAAACTGCTGCTTAGTAGAAGTGTTTGATAATGGTGATTATCTGATGCTGCAGAGGCAAGAGGAATTGGTTTACATAATCACATACGATATTCTTTTTGGTCAGGTGAAATTTTCGTATCTTCATTAGCTTCACATTTCCACGTTTTAATATTTTCTCTCGCCATTTTGGTCATACTGGGGACAATCATTGCACTTTCTGTGGGTTCTAGCGTCTTGAGGCAATACAATTGATGACAATTACTTTCGAGAAAGCCATTATATGTCTAATTGGATTGCCTTCAAAGAAAAAGCTCAGGATTTGTGGCAATTAAACTAATGGTTTGGCAGTTGTTTGCTAAATCTTTGTACTTTCATGATTTCATCTGCTATTTTTGCCAATGTTGTTTATTGCTGCATATGTGGGGTAATCTTGTTGGCATTAATTCTAATTTCTAGGAAATTTCATTTATTGGTGATGCGGAGAAATTTCTAGTTCAGCGGAAATCTTCTCTTCGGTCTGCTTTAGCTCGGCTTCTGGTAAGGAAAAAGGTGAAGTCCATTGAAGACTTGATAGATTTCTATCAAACTCCTGGTATGGGTTGAGATATTATCTTGCCTCCTAATAAGTGAATCTGTTGCTTGTCAAATCACTTCTTGATGCACATCTTTATTGTCTATTGCAGATGTTTCAAAGCCCCGATACATTCGGGTGAACACACTTAAGTTGGATGTTGATTCTGCCTTAATTGAATTGGGGAAACAATACATGGTACTTTCTGAAACCTATACTAAAGCAATACCTTACTGGGGTTCATTGAATTATGTTGAATGTTTTCATAGGTAATATGAACTAATATGAGTGAAGTAAGACGTACCATGCTCAATTAGAAATAAGAAACCATGAATGTGTTTCTCATTGCTGGTTGCCGCTTATCTATTTTTTTGGTTTTTCTGCAATATTATTATTTTCATTTGCAGTAACCTCTTATTTAATCTTTCTTTTGTTTTTACCTACTTTGTTGATATCTCTAGTGTGCATCTACTTTTAAGGCAGCTTCTGAAGTGTTTTATATAATTACAACTCTTACTTTATTTAATAGGTGCAGAAAGATGACCTGGTTCCTGACTTGTTAAAGCTCCCACCAAAATGTGATCTTCATAATCATCCTTTGGTCATGAATGGAAGCATCTTTATGCAAGTAAGTTTATAATAATGAATACTTATCTTAGGCACTGGTAGCAGTTTGTCATTTTCTTTAGTTGTTCTGTTTTGATCCAAATATGCAATCATACAGGGGAAAGCAAGTTCAATGGTGGCAGCAGCTCTGGCTCCTGAACCAGGATGGGAGGTGAGTTATGCTGATCACGTATCGCTAGCAAACCAAGTATTTTTACTGGAAAAAATTGCAGATCTATTATTTCTTTTTATATTGTTCTAGTATTTTCAGTCATCTTTGTTTTACATCCTTGCCTCTGTTTAAACATTATGCACATCTAATGCTCCGTATACATACTTGTTCATAAGGCTTATGCTTGAGTTTTTTGTTTGCAGCTATTTGTAGTTTGCATGATTCTAATTTTCTGTGAAGGTTCTTGATGCATGTGCAGCTCCAGGGAACAAAACTGTCCATCTCGCTGCGCTTATGAGAGGGAAAGGAAAGGTTATAGCCTGTGAACTAAATAAGGAAAGGATAAAACGTTTACAAGACACTG
Source organism: Corchorus olitorius (assembly GCA_001974825.2). Classification (NCBI taxonomy): domain Eukaryota; kingdom Viridiplantae; phylum Streptophyta; class Magnoliopsida; order Malvales; family Malvaceae; genus Corchorus; species Corchorus olitorius. The sequence continues at coordinate 90,884 of AWUE01017564.1, forward strand.
TCAGACTCTCTGGTGCAGACAGTATCCTTACGAATATTGTTTGCTCTTATAGTCTATCTATGTTAGTGCTAGTATCTTCCTCTTTAACTCTGGTTGCCATTGTGCAATGGCCTGCCATATATGAATGGGAAGCTGCTCTGCTTTAGAGAGTCTTTGAACTGTTATCAACTAGCATAGTTTGTCACCGCTCTCTTAGTTTCTTTATGAAGGCCTATGTGTGCCATTCTTAACTAGAGTGTAGATATTGAAGTTCTCCATGGAGATTTTCTAAGCTTAGACCCAAACGATCCTCCATACTCCAAGGTAAGCAAGCTCTGCTTTGTGGTTTGGCTGTAGTCAATATTCTTCAAATAGACATGCCTTTATCAAAAGAGAAAGTTGTTTGCACATTAATTTAGAATAGCTTACAGTCTCTGAGTTGAATACTTGTTGACTTATTAGTTGCTTTGCATTCACTCTTTTGATAGCCAGTTTTGCTTTCAACTAAACCTAAGCAGCTCATGCCATAAGTGTAAAGTGTGCATTAGTTGTGTTCCCAGAACTTTAAATTGTCTTTTTCTCCTCTGGTTTTCTTTTAATTCTATGGCTGTATTTATTCTCTATTGTCTCAAGCAAATTTAACATTACAGGTCCGTGCTATTCTTTTGGATCCTTCCTGCTCTGGATCTGGTACTGTTGCTGAAAGATTGGACCATTTGCTCCCATCTTATGCTGCAGGTAACTTGCTGATTTTGTTGACTGTTGGCGATTGCATGTCTTTGTCATATGTTGATAGTCTAGGTCGAATATATTTGCTTAGTTTTTCACTGTTAATAGTTTTTTCATCCAACTCATTAGTTTGGACCATGGTTATACTGCCATACCAGTTAGCTTCCTCTTCATGTATCTATTCTAATTTTCAGTCATTCTCATATGATGTTTGCAATCGTTAACAAACCTGCCAAAAAGAAGAAAAAAAAATCATAATCAACATGATCTGTATGCTGCTAATTAATACTCTTGACTGTGTTATTCCTTGTTCCTCTCTTATTTCCATTTCACATTCTGCAGGTCAAGCAGCTAATATTGATGAAGCAGAGAGATTGAACAAGCTAGCCTCCTTTCAAAAGAAAGCTTTAGCACACGCACTATCCTGTTAAGTTCTATCACTGTTTCTTGCCTTTTGTGTTCATTTTTCAAGTTTCAACTTTCAAAACGATTTGAGCATATGTTTGCTACAATTGTAGTTGTATAATAGATAATTTTTAGTATTGTATGCAAAATATTGTTGCTGCATTATTACTGTGGTGCTCATGGAAATATTTGAGGAGCATTATGGATTGATCATAAGCTCCATCTTGGTATTTCAGTTCCACAAGTCGAGAGAGTTGTTTACAGCACATGTTCCGTCCACCAAATAGAGAATGAAGATGTGGTCAAGTCTATTGTACCGTTTGCCGCATCCCATGGTTTTCAACTGGCAACTCCTTTCCCACAGTGGCAACGTCGCGGTCTTCCAGTGCTCGAGGGATGTAAGTAGAGGAATATCCTTGTTGTTGTCATTAGCTCCCTTTGTAAGCAATGCTATCTCGAGTAAACTGATAAGTTAAATTGTTGTTGCCTTATTTATTGCCTTGTAGCTGAACATTTGCTCCGGACTGACCCAGTTGAGGACAAAGAAGGCTTCTTCTTTGCTCTGTTTATCAGGAAAGATAGAACCATGGTCCATCAATCATCAAAGCCTGGTAGAACTATTCGTGATTCTTCTCACCTTTCTTCAGTGGAAACAAAAAGATGTCTGCATAGAAGAGAGGCAAGAATTACGATACCTATTCTGTTTAGTGGAATGTTCAAACGGCAGTTATATTGTAAACCAAAATCGAGGTTAAACTAAAACGAAAAGGCCATAGTTAACGATTAATATAAAAAGTTAATTTCCCAGGTCAAATATCTTCCTCAAGAAAAACGTGCTTAATAGTGTATGCGTTTACTATCGTACTTTATTTGTCTTTGTCGACTGTCGAGCATTTCGCTTTTGTCCCTTTTCAGATTTGTTTATTCAATTTTTCCTTATCCGTTGTCCCCTTTGTCGGCTATCTCAGTTCTCGATCATAGAATGGATTCCCATCTGATTATCCATTTTGAGACATCTGATTATCCATTTTGAGACATTGAATTGAATTCAAAAAAGGGTTCATTTTTTTTGCCATCTAAATAAATTTTAAACAACTTCACAGAAAAGAAAAATATACTCTTGCATTACATAAGTTCATATTTCATAAACCAAACATTCAGTCGAAATGGAACTTAAGTACCAAACCAAAAGCCACACTCGAAATTCGCCGGAGCAAAGCGAATCACTACAAAACCTAAACCATGAACACAAATTATTTAAAACCCACATTGGCCATAACTATAGAACTTGATAACCTCCCAAACTAGGACCTTTTCAAGCAATCTTAACTTCGATGGTCTTAGGTTTCTTAGGCTCAGGCGGTGGCAGTTTCTCCACAGTGACGGTCAAAACCCCATCTTGACAAACTGCAGAAATAGCATCGGTGTTAGCATTTTCCGGCAGCGCAAACTTCCTCATAAACTTGCCGACCCGCCTCTCCATTCTCACGTACTTGGCTCCTTCTTTCTCTTCCTCACGCTTCCTCTCTCCGCTGATCAACAGCACATTGTCGTCCTCCACCTGAACCTTGATGTCCCCTGACTTCAGCCCCGGCATGTCGACGACGAACACGTAGGAGTTGGGGTACTCCTTGATATCCGCCGGAGTTGCCGCCATGGCCTTGGCATCGCGCACGTATGTCCTTGATGGCGCATTGTTCTTCTCCACGTCGTCTGGTAAGTCGACCATGTGCTGGAGAGTATGGAACAGTGGTGATTCCAAACCCAAGATTCTGAAATCCATTCCTCTCTGTGCTTTTTGATGATGAGAATTGGCTAATATTTTTGTTAGAATTTCGCTCTTGCTTACGAATACTAACTTGCTCTGTTTCTTGTGTTTGCAACCGCTGACGGATTTTCATCTTTTATAAGGTGGGGTAAGAAGTTTCTGGAGGAAAATCTGAGGAGTTTTCGAGAAAGTTATTACATTCTTGCTCGAATGATTTCAACTTTCCAGAATGTTATGGAAGGTCTAGAAGTATTGCAGCGTGTCCATTGATGGACTTTTCTTACTCCTCTAGAGTTTAAAACTTTTGGGTTGGGCCATTGCTATTACCCTACAACTTGGGCTTCTTCTGTTTTTTCATTTGGTAGAAAAAAAATCTGTTAAATTAAGATTGGGTTATTCCTAAAAAAAAAAGATTGTCTCACTCCTTACTCCATCGTTTAATCTAAAATTAAAAAATTAAAATTCTTTAACATGTGTATATTTGTCTTTGATAACAAAAAATGTAGGAGGTTAATAACATACTAGTAACACTATGCAACTAGTGTTGGTTTGAAAAATTTTTTTTCTTAGATGGTTTGAGATTTTCTGATCTGAAATATAGTATTCCCTCCGTTTATTATTGAATGATCACCTTACTATTTTTGGACGTTTCAAAATAATGTCCACTTTTCTAAAATGGCAAACATTTTTACAACACTACCCTTCATTTAAACATTAACTTTTAAAGGGATCCACCATTTCATACTCACTTCTAAGGATACAATTGTAAAATATCTATCAAAATACCACTTTTTCTTAAACTCCGTGCTATTTACAAAGTAGCCATTTAATTCATAACGAAGGGAATAGTAACTTTTATTAAATTGAAGCGACTTGAAGAAAATGTGATGGTCCATAGGATAAGATGAAGGAGGTCCAATAATTAGAGTATTAGTGTATTACTTAGCCAACTTCATACTTTCAGCTAATTCTAAACTTTACTTGCCTAAATTGTACCTATTATGATGGCCAGAATACATAGAAAAACAGTAGTAGTATTTTCATTTACTTGATAATATATACCTTGAGAAAAACACACACACACACTGTTTACAAAGACATTCCAAGAACAGGTGACACATGAAAGTCCAAAGAACACAACCCAGTCCTCTTATTACATACAGGCAGATAGCTTATAGCTGCCCTTAATTATTTCAATATGTTTAATTGCCTCCGACTCCTTTTACTTGACTTGCACTTGAATTGTCTTTGGTTTCTTGGGCTCTGGCGGTGGCTTCTTCTCCACAGTCACAGTCAAGACCCCATCTTCATACGAAGCTGAAATCTTGTCCGTATCAGCATTGTCTGGAAGCTGAAACTTCTTCAGATACTTGCCCAGTCTCCTCTCCATCTTTATGTAATTAACGCCCTGATCCTTGTCTTTCTCCCTCTTCCTCTGCCCGCATACCGTCAGCAAATTGCCTTCTTCAACTTGGACTTGCAATTGGTCTTGTTTCAGCCCTGGCATGTCGATCACGAACACGTAGGCGTTGGGAGTTTCTTTGACGTCAGCTGGTGTTTCCGCCATTGCTTTTGAGTCACGGATGTAGGCACGAGAGGGATGAGTCTGGGACTTTTCACCCTCCTCATGAATGTCCAGGAGCTCATGGAGGGTGTCAATAATGGAAGGATCGAATCCTATGGCTCTCAAATCCATTTTTCTGATTTTCTGATAGAAAAATAAGAGACTTAAGGAATGGATATGTTATGTAAGCTACTTGTGTTGGCTGTGGAGAACCAAGTTGGCTTATGGAGAAAAGGTATGCGTAATGCATGCAGATGCAAGAGCAAACTGCCAAAATTCTTATTCGGTGAATGTTGTCTTTACGCCTGATACGTGGTTGTCAACTGGGAAGTTAAGGATCCACGTGGAGTAGGTCCAAGGGGGACGTGGCATGGCAGCTATGTGGTTCATTGGGTTCGGCCGATCACCCAAACAAAATCTACGCCATTTGATTGCAATGCGCACACGGTCATCCCTCGCTTGATTCTTGCAATAAATCAATTGGAATTGGAAGGAACTTGTTAGCCACTCTGTTTTTTCCTCTGTTTCCGCTAGGATTACATAGGCTTAACTCCAAAATACTAGACAATTTCGTTATTATTTATTAGCAAAGTTGATATTCCTTATATGATAATTACATATGCAAACATCTAACAACTAGGGATATACCCAACTTCAAATGTGATTTCTTGATAAAGTCCAGGAATCGACTGGATTATCAAATCCTTGGCAGGGCAAGCATGTTCTGCTTTACTTTCCTCTGTTTTCTAAGTCATAACACAAATCTCTTGCGACTTGTGAGCAAGTAACTGACAGAAGTGATCCAATCCAAAACATAACACAGTTACACAAATAACTTTAATCTTTATTTCATATTAGCAAACATCAAAACTTTACACAACCAAACACAACATTAATTAAGGAAACACACACATTGCTCTAAACATATGTTTTTTGCATATGAAAACATTATTCAAACAAAATCAACTCTCAGAAGTCTCATCTCAACTCTCATGCAACTTTGACCTCAATGGTCTTGGGCTTTTTAGGTTCGGGTGGAGGCAGCTTCTCCACAGTGACTCTCAAAACCCCATCCTGGCAAACAGCAGAGATCTTATCCATATTTGCATTCTCAGGCAAAGCGAACTTCCTCATGAACTTGCCAACTCTCCTTTCCATTCTCACATACTTGATCCCTTCTTTCTCATCTTTCTCTTTCTCACGCTTCCGTTCCCCACTCACCACCAGAATGTTGTCGTTCTCCACCTGGACCTTTATCTCGCTGTGATTAATGCCAGGCATGTCGACAATGAACAAATAGGAATTAGGATACTCTATGACGTCGGCTGGAGTGGCGGCCATGGCCTTGGCATCTCGAACGTAGGCTCGTGATGGGTTGTTCCGGGTCTTCTCCTGCTCCTCTGGGATGTCAAGCATGTCCTCCAGGATTGAAAACAGGGGAGAATCGAACCCAAAGTTCCTCAAATCCATTATTCAAGCTGTAGAAATAGGAGTAAGCTTTTGGTATATGCAATGAAGTAGCAATTCTAAGCTGATTCAGAAGTGATTTGAAAGTGCAGAGTCGAGCCTTATATATAGAGAAGATAACAAGAGAGTTCTGGAGATAGATCAGTGCAAAGGGAAAAGTTGGTAAATGGTGAGGCAGGCTGGCTCTGTAATGTTCTGTCTAGAATTGTGAAGAAGACAAATGAAAGTTCTTCCGAGTTCCCAACTACTGTTCTGTCTAGAAATTACTAGACTAGTATAATTAGTATTTTTAATTAGTATTAAAATTTGGGTCACAAGTAATGATTGAAGGCCCGTTTTCTTAGGTCAAGATAAATAGCTATGGGTCTTTTCTGGTTTTTCTGCTTCCATCAAGCCCAAGGCTATGGACCATATTGGTAGCCGTATTGCAAGATTATATATATCATTTGTTATTGGGCTTAGAATATAAAACCTATTGTTCTGCCCTACTATGTTTAGATGAAGGTCCTATTTTTTTCAGCCACCAAGGCGGGATTGGATGAGTGGTAAACCACTTGTTACAGTTTAAGCAGGTCTCAAGTTCGAGACATTTGGTAGACTTATCCATCAAATCCAAGTGTGCGACTCGGGTCGAATTTGGACTGTTGGTAGACTCATCCATCAAACCCAAGTACATGACTCGGGTCGAATCCGGATTAGTCGGAGAAAAACTCTAAATACCGAGTAGGAAAGAAAAAAAAACATTTAAGGAGTTTCTCCAAAACCAGCTGCCATTTACATTCATGATAATCTACAATGATGATTGAGTCAAAATTCAATTACAAATGAGAATTTGATTATGTATAATTTAAGTATATCACTCATCATTCTCTTCTTCCTCTACATAAAGTGAATCTCGTTTCTCCTTTGGCTTAATGTAACCATACTCTCTAAGGAACCATAAGCACATCCGAATGACATTACCTAAAAACACCACCCCAATCATTCCCAACCCTATCATCAGTGAACTCACAGTCACAGAAAACAGAGTTGCTTTCACATGTCTTGGTGTTATTTCTATCAATGCAACATAATAGGTAGCAGTAAACGCCGAGATTGCTACCCACATGATCACCATCTGAACCCACATGAACCTACGCTTTCTCATCGGTAGTCCACTGATGAGTAACAAGATTATGCTCAATGAAGAAATGAATGCCAGTGTGTTCAATATCATGAATGCCTGATATTTCTGTGGATCGGTATCTGCCATTACTGATAAGCCTGCTCTGTGTGGATGCTCCACCGGGTTGCCATCTGAATCAACCGTGTAATCTTCTTGCCATACACCTCCAGGTGGGGAAAGTGAAGCTGAAAAGGCTACGGTTGCAAGCAATGATGCTACTACCATTAATGCACTTCGTTTTCTTCCTAACCAATCTGTATGTTGCTTATGTTTCTTAACTATAGGCTTGGAATCAGTTTTCTTAAGAATAGCTGTCTCTTCTTGTCTTGGGGGCAAATCTTCCACTTCCACAATATCCTGACTGTTAGAAATGGCCTGCACTTTACTTATTCTTGAAGCTCCAGCTTTCTCTAGGCTTTCTTTAATCTCCATGTCCCTTAAATCCCTTGGACTATGTAACAAAAGCTCCATGGCGGTGAACCCATTTGCATTTCGAGCATTAACTTCTATCTTGGTATTATTGATTAAATATCTTATCATCTGCAAGATTTTGATAGTTCTTACTGATTAGAGCCTAATTACAGAATGTTGAGTCTTTCAAGTAATTCACAGATAGCAATTCAATCTGAATATAGAGTTACATAATCAATGAAACTGTCTAGGCAAGTATAGGTTTAAGAGGATCATGAATTCTTGACAGAATTAAACATCTTAAAACATAAGAGAAGCTGCAAATTTTCAATTTATTTTGTTTTTTGTCCTATAAATTCAACATGATATAAAATCAATTAGGACTAAAGTTGTTACCTTGATTTATCGAATTAATGGTAAATTTTAAGAAGAGCAGAAGTGGGCAAAAACAAACCTCTAATTGTTTCTTGGCCACAGATATATGAAGAACAGAGTTCCCATCTGAGTCTCTCCAATTCACAAACTGATCATCTTCCCCCACAGATTCTACCAATGCTTTCAATGCTACAAGACGATTATTCTTCACAGATAAGTGAAGCCCACTCTCCCCTCCGGCGGTCAAAACCCTAGTCGCCTCTGGTTTAAATCGAACCAATTCGGTCAACGCCTCAACTTTACCCTTTATAGCAGCAAGATGCAGGGGCGTCCTCCCATTAGAATCCTGAACCAAACACATATCAGGGTTAACCAACAGCAACTCTTTCACAATTTCCGCGTGCCCTTTTGCTGCCGCCATGTGAAGAGCTGAAGAACCATGGGCATTTAACTCGGTCGCAAGCTCGGGTTTTTGAGTCAATAGATGTTTGGCAAAAGCAGAGTGACCTAGAAGAGCTGCTACGTGTAAAGGTTTGTCAGAAAGATAAGAGTTGGCTTTGTCAAGGATGTTTGGGTCTTCCCGGAGTAGTTCAAGGAGTAAGGTAACTGATCCTTCCATGGCGGCTTCATTGAGCCTTTTCGTTATTGCTTGCCCTCTTAGATTCTCTTCTTCTTTCTCGTCGTCCAACAACTTCACAAATCTCATATTTTTCTAGCTCGATCGTTGTTCCTGTTGTTTTTCTTTAGCTTGAATGTTTGGTTTTGTCCCAAACAAAGAGAAAAAAACGCTGCCAATTGACACGGTTTCATACAAAGACATCTATTGACTTGGGTGAGCTTTGAACTGATATATGCATGGCCGAATAGGTTGTTTTATTGGGCAAAATTAATTTTTGCCTTGACCTTGGACTTTGACTAATAACTTTTTATTTAAACTAGTAATTTGTCATTAAGTTACATATTGTGCAATCTATACCTTATTATTAAAGTTATCCCTGAACTGCTATATGCTCAATATTTGCCTCTTTTCATGTTAACATTTGTCTATAGTTAATTAGTTCAGAGAAAACCAATATATATTATTATATATTTGAAATTCCAAATAATATTTATAAATAAGATTTAAAAACATTGAAATATAATCAAAATAAATCTCTATTTTTTTTTCACTAGTAGATAATATTTGATAGACATTAGAATTCTAATAAGGTTTTCTTCCATTTAACTTAATTACTATTACATATAAAATTTTACTTAAATTTGAAATTACTTTGTTCCAATCATAAACCGAAAAACCCGACGCGAATGCGTGGGGATAATATCTAGTATAATATCAATGTTAATTTTGAAAAGATTAAATTTCTCTAAATTTTTACAAATTATTGAGAATAAATTAATTAAAATTTTGAATTAATTTTTAAAATTAATTTCTAATTAAATCGAAATAAGATTTAAATACTCGTAAAAACAAATCCTTAAATCCAATATGCCTGAAACTTGATTAGATAATATAGATATTTCAAGGAGTCTCGGCGCAAAAAATAATGCAAAACTAAGCCGGGACCCAGAACACGTTTTTAGCCAAAAACCATGATGGTAAAATTGACCCGAAAGATTTTTCCTCGATTTTGGCAAAATACTCATAAAATATATATTATTCAACGCCAAAAAGATTGGAGGAGTTTTTACGTTTTTAATATCGTTTTTCATTTTTTTTTCAGAATTAATTTCTAATTGAATCAAAACAAGATTCAAATGCACGTAAAAACAAATCCTTAAATCGAATGTAGCTGAGATTTGATTAGATGAATAAAGATATATCAAGGAGTCTCGGCGCCAAAAATCATGCAAAACAAAGCCGTGGCCCCGGAACACGCTTTTTGTGAACACGATTTCGGCTAAAAATTGACCCAAAAAGTTTTTTCTCAATTTTTTTGTCACAATACTCAAAAAAATATTTAATTCAACGCCAAAAAGATTGACGGGCTTTTCACGCTTCTAATATTGTTTTCCATTTTTGTTCGAATTAAAATCTAATTAAATCGAAACCAGATTCAGATGCTCGTAAAAATAAATCCTTAAATCCAATGTGGTTGATTTAGTTAGATGAATATATATATTTCAAGGAGTCTTTCTGCCAAAAATCATGCAAAACTGAGTCGGGGTCCCGAAACGCGTTTTTAGCGAAAAATAGGGATGATTAGTTCACGATTTTGGCTAAAACTGAACCAAAAAGTTTTTCTGAAAATTTTTCCACAATACTCAGAAAAAATATATAATTCAACACTAAAAAAGTTGAAGGGTTTTACACGCTTCTAATATTTTTTTTTCCAAATTAACTTTTATTTAAATTGAAACAAGATTCAGATGCTTGTAAAAACAAATCCTTATATCTAATGTGGCTGAGATTTGGTTCGATGAATATAGATCAATGAGTCATTGCGCCAAAAATCATGCAAAATTGAGCTGGGGCTCCAGAACGCGTTTTTAGCCAAATACCGTGATGGTTAGTACACGATTTCGGATAAAAATTGACCCGAAAACTTTTTTCTCATTTTTTTGCCACACTACTCTGAAAAATATATAATTCAACGCAAAAAAAATTGAAGGGTTTTTCACGCTTCCAATATCATTTTCCCTTTTTTTTTTCCGAATTTATTTTTAATTAAATTGAAACAAGATTCAGATGTTCGTTGAAACAAATCCTTAAATCTAAATTGGCTGAGATTTAGTTATATGAATATAGATATTTCAAGGAGTCTTTCGGGAAAAAATCATGCAAAACTAAGCCAGGGACCCGAAACAAGTTTTTAGTCAAAAACCATGATGTACACAATTTCGGCTAAAAATTGACCCGAAATCTTTTTTTCTCATTTTTTGCTACACTACTTTGAAAAAATATAATTCAACACCAAAAAAATTGGAGGGTTTTTCACGCTTCCAATATCGTTTTTTGATTTTTTTTTCCAAATTTCTTTTTAATTAAATTGAAACAAGATTCCAATGCTCGTAAAAACAAATCCTTAAATCCAACTTGGCTGAGATTTGGTTATATGAATATAGATATTTCAAGGAGTCTTTTTGCCAAAAATATGCAAAATTGAGCCGGGGCCCCAAAATGCATTTTTAGCCAAAAACCGCGATGTTTAATACACGATTTCGGCGAAATATTGACCCGAAATCTTTTTTCTCAATTTTTTACCACAATACTCTGAAAAAAATATAATTAAACGCCAAAAAGATTGACGGGATTTTCACGCTTCTAATATCATTTTTCCATTTTTTTCCGAATTTATTTCTAATTAAATCGAAACAAGAATCAGATACACGTAAAAGCAAATCCTTAAATCCAATTTGGCTGAGATTTGGTTAGATGGATATAGATATTTCAAGAGTCTTTCTGCAAAAAATCATGCGAAATTGAGCAGGGGTTCCGGAATGCGTTTTTAACTAAAAACCGTGATGGTTAGTACACGATTTCAAATAAAATTGACTCGAAAACTTTTTTTCTCATTTTTTTGCCACACAACTCTAAAAAAATATATAATTGAACGCCAAAAAAAAATTGAAGGGTTTT
>AWUE01017566.1:0-15079 GCA_001974825.2 Corchorus olitorius
TTTTTTTTTTTCATGTTTTGCCACACTACTCTTTAAAAAATATATAATTTAAAGCCAAAAAAAGTTAAGGGTTTTTCACGCTTCGAGTTTCGTTTTTCCAATTTTTTTTCCAAATTTATATCTAATTAAATCGAAACAAAATTCAGATGCTTGTAAAAAGAAATCCTTAAATCCAAATTGGCTGAGATTTGCTTATATGAATATAGATATTTCAAGGAGTCTTTCTGCCAAAAATCATGCAAAACTTAGTCGGGGCCCCGAAAAGCGTTTTTAGCCAAAAACTGTGATGGTTAGTACACGATTTCTGCTAAATATTGACCCGAAATTTTTTTTTTCAATTTTTCCACACTACTCTGGAAAATTATATAATTCAAAGCCAAAAAATTTAAGGGTTTTTCGCGCTTCGAATATCGCTTTTCTAATTTTTTTCCGAATTTATTTCTAATTAAATCGTAACGAAATTCAGATGCTCGTAAAAAGAAATCCTTAAATCCAAATTGGCTGAGATTTGGTTATATGAATATAGATATTTCAAGGAGTCTTTCTGCCAAGAATCATGCAAGACTGAGTCGGGGCCCCGAAACGCATTTTTAGCAAAAAAACCGTGATGGTTTGTACACGATTTCGGCCCAAAATTGACCCGAAATTTTTTTTTCATTTTTTGCCACACTAATCTGAAAAAATATATAATTTAAAGCCAAAAAAATTTAAGGGTTTTTAACGCTTCGAATATCGATTTTCCAATTTTTCTCCGAAGTTTATATCTAATTAAATCGAAACAAAATTCAGATGCTCGTAAAAAGAAATCCTTAAATTCAAATTGGCTGAGATTTGGTTATATGAATATAGATATTTCAACGAGTCTTTCTGCCAAAAATCATGCAAAACTAAGCCGGGGCCCCGAAACTCGTTTTTAGCAAAAAAAAAACTGTGATGTTTTGTACACAATTTCGACCCAAAATTGACCCGAATTTTTTTTTTTTTCAGTTTTTGCCACACTAATCTGAAAAAATATATAATTTAAAGCCAAAAATCTGAAAATGTTATGCTAGATGGCTAGATTCATACCTCAATTTGTTTGGAAGCAACTGCCAGGTGCAAAATAGTCATGCCATAATCATCTTTAGCATTCACAATTTCATGATCATTCATTACTTCAATCAATAACTTCAAAGACTCAAATTGTCCATACTTGATACACAAATGAAATAGGGTCTCTCCCCATGCCATAGTGATCCTAGCTGCATCTGGTCTGGCCTGAACTAGCTCTTCCAAAACATTAATCTGGCCCTTCATGGCTGCAAGGTGAAGAGGGTTTCTTCCTTCTATGTCACAAGCCAGGCACATGTCAGGGTTTACAAATAGCAATGCTCTAACAATTTCAACATACCCTTTTGCTGAAGCTAAGTGAAGGGCTGATGAATTCCTTGAATCTAATTCTCTGGTAAACTCTGGCTTTCTATGCATAATTTCCTTCACAAAATCAGTATGTCCAAGCATTGCTGCTACATGCAAAGGAGTCTCAGTGGTAGATTAACAAGCAATCTATCCAGAAGCAACCGATCCCGTTGAATCAGTTCCAACAACCTAGTTACACTCCCTTCTTCTGCAGCTTCATAAAGCTGGCTTTCCAATGTTCCGGCCATTTTCTGTGATGATGAGGCGGAATGTGCAGCTGCTTGATTATTTATGGACGAAATTATGTGTTCAGAAGTCAAATTCCTTTCCCTATCAAGCTTGGGGATAAATATTTGTTAATTCTTGTTGAAGTATGCAATCCTTTGAATGATGTATATTTTAAAATGGTGATTATATTGACCAAGAAAGATGCCACTATTTGGAGTATACAGGGAGAAGATTATCTCTGAATTCAGAAATCTCAATATCATATTAGTAGAGACTAGAGAACTCCAACACTCAAAACATTTTTGAACCTTCGCTTATAAAATGAATTTTTGTAGTTGTTAAAATTCAGCTTTTTTGCAGAGGAGGTGGAGCTAAAGTGAGAATTCTTTCATTGGTTGGTATTACATTTGATAGGAAGGAGACATCAGCTTTCAAGGAGACAAACTGAAAAATACAAGAAGCAAAGAAGAAATTTCCAACACTCTGCTGACTTAATTTCCTCTGACAGAGCCAAGTAGCTTCCCTGCCATGATAATACCATAAGCAATCCTAAGATTGTAATAGGTTAACAACTTACTGTCTTAGGAGAAGTCTAGAACTATTTGTTTTCTTTTTTGCAGAAAGTAAGTAAACTAGTTATTTAATGGATTTTCAAGAAGTGAAAACTTGTATTAATTACATAAAATACTACCAAAAATGAAGATAATATCATCAACTTTTGTGACTCTCTTCACCAAGGTTTACAGCGACATCTACTTGATTACCTTCAACTAATGGTTTCTCATTAGGACACTCGCAACAGCCTCAAGATCCTTCGCCTCACATTCTTCATTTGACGTAGGTGGTTTATGTTGTTTGAGTCGGGGTCTGATTCAACCATTGCCAATCTTCAGGGGATAATACCAATTCCTGACCCTCAAAGGATAAGACTAAGGGGTCCCCCTCACCCGATTCATTTTGTGGCATGCATGCTCCATTTTCTTGCACCGGCTCTTTGTGCAAACTGTCTGACACAGAAACCCTGATCTCTCCCTCGTGATTCTTCAAGTCAGATTCTTGATTCGACACAGCTGGTTCATTTTTGTCAACTGTCTCACCTGTGTCATTTTGTGGCACACATGCCCTATTTTCTGGAATCGTCTCTCTAGGCAAACTGTCTGACACAGAACCCTTGTCCTCTCCTGCAGCCTCTGGCTCTTCTTCGTTCACAGGACCTTCAACAGTTGGACTAGATGTAACAGCATCACTCTGCTGAATTGACACATTTAATGATGAGGAAGGAGATGGGGTATCCTCAGCTCTTTGGATTGCAGATCTTACTGAACCAGGATGCAAGGTGGAAGATGTTGCAACAGGAGAAAAGACCGGTTCAGTTGTTAGGTCAGCAGAAACATATTGCACATTAGAATGAACCTTCGACTGGGAAGGCGTAACCATGGGCATGACATGTTTAACAGAAGAGGCACCAGAAGTCATTATACGAATAGCATTTTTTGACTGAGCAGCCTTAAGAAGTGATTTAGCTTCCCTTACGCCAGCAATGCGGGCCCCAGTAGCAACAGCAGTGGCATCTAGGATAGAGAGAGATTTTACTGCTGGTTTTTTTATTTGCGACAGATTTTGGGAGGGGAGAGCAGTAATTGGACCTTTCTGAGGCTGATTATTGGCTGAAACAGAAGTGCTAGGACCTTCTGTTTGGGCAGGGAGAGCGGTAGTTGGAACAGAAGTCATAGGACCTGGTTGACGCTGATTATTGGCTGAAATAGAAGTCGTAGGACCTGGTTGACGCTGATTATGGGATGAAACAGAAGCGGTAAAACCTTGTTGAGGCTGATTTTGGGAGGGTAGAGCAGTATTAGGACTTTTTTTAGGCTGATTTTTGGCTGAAACAGAAGTGGTGGGACCTTGTTGATGCTGATTTTGGGAGGCTAGAGCAGTATTTGGACCTTTCTGAGGCTGATTTTTGGCTGAAACAGAAGTGCTGGGACCTTGTTGAGGCTGATTTTGGGCCTCGACAGAAGCAATGCGACCTTGTCGTAGCCACGAAATTAGTGCAGAGTTACTGCACGCAGTCGTCAAACCTGGAGCAGTAGCCATGAAATTATTCTGACAGTAGAAAAATAATAGGCTTTCCATGTTCAAAAACCTGGAGGGAAAAAAGACCAGGTTCCCATAATTTCATCACGTCATAAATTATAGAATGTTGCCACATCAAACACTTCAAAGCACTAAAACTAGCACTAGATGAAGAAGATTACCAGGGTTATTTGTACAAACTGCTGTTAAGTTTTTATCCGGCATACCAAGGACCGAGAACAAAGCACTAGGAGTTGCCAATTGTGCCTCGGAAAGTTGGGAAGCAGTTGAAGTTCCTTCCAGATTTAAGTTGCCAAATCGCTTCTTAATAATAGCCCACCGCTGCAGATACTGAGATACAAACAAACTTGCCAGAATCAGCAGCAGAAAAGGCAGAGAAACAACCATGCCAGCAGGAAACCTTCATTCTCATGATCCACCTTATAGCCATCCAATGAAAATGCAAATAATTGAAATTTCAATTAAAAAAAAAAAAAAAAAAAACAGTAGTATGAATTCCGTTGCCGGGATTTGAACCCGGGAAAAACTGGGCAAAACCCAGACATCATGACTGGACTAGATGACAACGGATATATATTCTCACAGCAACTATCTTTACACGACTAAAGTGGGGAAACCATAGAAAAGCGCTAAACTCACACGCCAAAAATAAAGCCAGTACTATCCATTTTTATCAACAAACAGGAAGCATATTGAATTCAGGTGCAGCATAGAAAACAATATCCTTCATGTAAAGAAAATGACAGAGAAAGAATGCAAACAAGCATGCTCATATATGAGGTTCAAAAGCATAATAACAAACTTAAAGGAGGAGAAAGATCGGTACAAAAAATGATAGCAGGATTTAATTTTTATCTATCACCTAATCGGTACAAACATATAAGGTCATACAATTAGATCTCCCAAGGCCAGATTTAGTTGGTGATTGTGTTCAACCAAAAGATGCCTTCCACATCAAACAAGCAGATCTAGTCTAACACAGAAAGACAGAATTACTTCAGTGATCCATTAAATTGTTATAAGAGATATAACTGCTTCTGCCTTACTAAGAAGGCCCATATATATGGATACTGTCTACATACCCTGTCCTACCCTACATGAGCCAATCTTTGTCCTTAGTCACTACGCCTGAGGGCTGACTAAAGAAGATAATCCAAGAATGTTTCAAATCCTAAACGCTTTAAAGAAGGCTAAGTGCAGAAGAATAACAGTTTCTCATCATAGCATTCTTTCTCAAAAATGTTGATTTCTCAAAAGAATAATAGGATATATTAACAACCAGAATTATTCCAATCATAATTGAGGCGCCCTTCAATGATCTAGTTAGTTATGAAAACTAAAACATAATGCTTGTAAGTTGTAAATTGCTTAACTAAAGATAAGAACATCAAATATAGCACTCGCTTTCAAAAGGAGGGGCAACATAGAAATTTCAATGCCTACCTCATGGAATGACTTTGAGAGATCATCCATCGTCAAAATTAGGCGCTTATCATTTTGCTGCTTCTCCCTTTTGTCCTTCACAACCGCAGCCTGTGTTGCCTTGCAATGCCTACATTATGATTAAAATTTCATAAGCAAAGAAATACTAGCTCAAATATGAGAAAAATTAAAAAGGATTTGGTGTCATACTGAAGCGCATCACTTGCAACATCTGCAACAAACTTCTGAGTAGCAATAGCTACAAGCCTTATTCTGCATGAACACGAAACAAGATGGAATACATATGAGAAACAATTGGCAATGCAAAGCTCAGCCATTTATAAAAACCCAATAATATTCCAACAGAGAATCCTCATACTAAACAAGCTATGAAGTAACAGACAAAGCCACTTATGGATAATAGGAAACTAATGGCCTGTATCTACGGCTCATTTATAAAGATCACACTTTTTCCATTATTAGGAACCCTAGAACCAAATAAAAGGGAGTAAAAAGAAAGAATAAGTAACCCTAGGTGTACCTATTGGCAGGAAGTCAGATAAATTTCCAAACTTTATCATCTGAAAAACCACAAAAGCAGTAAATTTTCAAAGAATTGAATCAATTTCCTTCAAAGTTGCGTGTGGGCAGAGGATAAAAAGAGATTGAAGGGAACAACAAAATAAGAAAGTAATAATAATAATAATAATAAAAGAAGAAATACCTACAGTCGAGCGTCGGGACATTGAGAGCCACTCTTGGCAAAGCAATGCTCCACTAATTCGTCCGGAATCTGCCACGAATTAGCCACAATGTAATCGTTACAGAAAACTTGTCAAAAAGAAGAAAAAAGGGAAGAGATGGTCAGAAATATAAGAATTTTCACTTAGAGAGAGAGAGAGAGAGAAAAAGGTACAGTGGGAGTGTAATCCATGAGAGTGGCGAGCATATCGGAGAGAGCAGCATCTTCTCTTCTCTTCGCCCTTTTCCTTGATAGCGGACTATGGCTCATCTTCTCTTCTCTTCGCCCTTTTCCTTCCAGACTCTGTCTACTGTCTTCTTCTTTCACTCTCACAGTCTCACTCCCGCTTCATCTTTAGTCAGTTGAAATGAACCATTTAATTGGACCGTCCAATATCACTTCGTCTCGGTTCTTTGGGCCATAATTGACCAGTTGTTACTCTACACCGGGCCAAGGGCCCAAATTGTTAAAAGAAAAAACACACAACTTCATGAGAAATTATTAGGTGGACCCGGTCCACCACGTTATCCGTAGTCCTGACCAATAAGATTTTGACAAATCAGATTTTTTTCCTACAATTTCTAAACTCCCAACTAATTATTGTCCTAAATTTAGGGACTTACCATGTAAATCTCATATGATGAAACTAGGGGTTAAACCTGGTGCTAAATTTGTGCCTAACTTTTAGGAAGAATTATGAATTGTCAAAATCTTATTGGTCAGGACCACGGATGATGTAGTGGATCCGGTCCACCTAATAATTTCTGAAACTTCATTAATTGACAGCCTCTTGATGGACTAATATCCAAATTGGGTCTAAACATTTCTAAACTTGTTCAATCTGAGTCTAAACCTTTAAACAGGACCAAATCAGATCTAAACGTTAGCAAATTGTACCAATTTGGGCCCTATTTTAGATAGAAAATTGGAATTATAGTAACGGCGCGTGCGTTTCACTGCCACAATCCCATATGCCAGAATCATCATTAGCATTCACAGTTTCATTACTTCAATCTCAATAACTTCAAAGGCTCAAATTGTCCATACTTACAAACACAAGAGCAAGACATGGCATGAACAGAAGAAGACAACTTGAAAGAAACCACCGTTCTTGTCTCACCGAAACAAGGAGCAAGATTAGCATTGCAAATTGGGTAAACATTTTGGGCGCAACTCACATAAATTGACTGAACTCGTGTTTAGTCTTTGAGAAAACAGGGGAGAGGCCCAAAACTTAAGAAACAAACAGCCCAAACCCATAGGTATTTATTTGAAGTCACGTTCACGTACGTTGGTGTTGTTGGGTTGCCTTGTTGTTTTCAACTTTCTTTCATGTGGAATGGATGGCATCGATGACATTTTTTAGAAAAAGCAAAGAAAAAAATGATGGAAAAAGAGAAAAACATCACACCCACAGTTAAGTTGGAAATCAGAGGGCAGAAAACGAACCCATCTGTGCCTCAACCGATTTAACCTTAAACCATGCAAAAATGTAGACAACCCAAAACCAAAAGCTTTCGAAATGATAACCGACACGTGTCTATTTTCCTCGATCCGCAAAACCCTCGCAAAAATCCATAACCCTGTCTCTCTCTCTCTCTTTCTTGTTTAAAGCTCACTTTTTTCACTCTCTTCCATTTCTCTCTTTCCATTTCCTCCATCATTAACAGCCCCAACACAATCCATTTCGCTTTCTGTGAACCCTCTTCCACTTTTTGCTTCTCCTTCTTCTTTTAGATTCTTTCCGTTTGAGATCTGTGCTCTTCTTGGTGGCTTATTGAACAAAAAGATGAAGCCTTGAAGATGTTGCAAAGACTTGGTTTTGTTCTGGTAAGAATCAAAATTAATATCTGGGGGTTTTCTAGTGATTAAATGTTCGACTTGTTTCTGCTGATCCACGTTCGCTCTCAAATTTGGCTCCGCAAAAGGAAAAAAAACCAACAAATCCCTTCTCCTTTTTGTTTTTATACCTAAAATTAGTTAGAAAAAAAAAAGTAATCATTTTTCCTTTCCTTTTCTCCTTTTCTGCATACAAGTTCCTAACTTTGTACATACAGTCCAAATTGTGAAACACTAAAAACCCATAACAGTTTTCAATTTTCTTTTCCTTTTGATAATTTTCTTCTTCACTCTCATACTGATTTGTAGCTTTAATTGTATAGAAACCCCAAGTAGCTGGAGTTAAATATTTTACTTGAGCTCAGTTTGTTTATATAGTGTTTTGAATAGGATTTGAGTGGGGTGTGATTAATTTTGGTGAAAGGATATAGTACAAAGTAGAGTTTAGCTAGTTGAACTAAACAGTTTTCCAAAGTGGCGAAAATGAGTTTAAGTGCAGCTGAGGATGATTCAGGGTCAGAGATTCATTTACCGGCAGATATAGATTGGCATATGCTAGATAAATCGAAGTTCTTTTTCCTTGGTGCCGCTTTATTTTCAGGTGTATCAGCTGCCCTTTACCCTATAGTAGTCTTGAAAACTAGGCAACAAGTTTCATCTGCTCAAGTTTCTTGCATTAAAATGTCTTTTTCTATTATGAGATTTGAAGGATTGAGGGGATTTTATAGGGGTTTTGGTACCTCTTTGATGGGGACAATCCCAGCTCGAGCACTTTACATGGGAGCCCTTGAGGTTACCAAGAGTAGTGTTGGCACTGCAACTGTTAGTTTAGGATTTTCAGATACAACAGCAACTGCCATAGCAAGTGCTGCTGCTGGGTTGAGTTCAGCCATGGCTGCACAGCTAGTTTGGACCCCAATTGATGTTGTGAGCCAAAGACTTATGGTTCAAGGTTACAATTACAACACTAGTCACAGTAGCAAAAATGTAATTGCAAGTGTCAATTCTTGTAGATATAGGAATGGTCTTGACGCGTTTAGAAAGATTCTGTATGCAGATGGTCCTAAAGGATTGTATAGGGGGTTTGGGATCTCAATATTGACATATGCACCGTCTAATGCAGTTTGGTGGGCATCTTACTCCGTCGCACATAGGCTGATTTGGAGTGGTTTGGGTTGCCCTATTGGTAAAAAAGATGAGAGCAGTGTTATTAGTGGATGTGGTTTTAAGCCTGATTCAAAGGCGTTGCTGGCAGTGCAAGGCTTAAGTGCTGCAATGGCTAGTGGCGTCTCAGCTTTAATCACTATGCCACTCGACACCATCAAGACCAGATTACAGGTTCTGGATAGAGAAGAGAATGGGGTAAGAAAACCTTTGACAGTTTTGCATACAGTGAGGAATTTGGTTAAGGAAGGTGGATTGGCAGCTTGTTACAGAGGATTGGGACCAAGATGGGCATCAATGTCTATGTCTGCAACAACCATGATCACTACCTATGAGTTCTTGAAACGGTTGTCAACTAAGAGCCAAGACAGCTTGACATCATGACTAGGTCGGCTGAGGGGAAAAACAGATAGGTTTCTCTCACTTTAGATGCTTGAGTTTTTTTTCTGTTTATCTCATTTCCCGGTTAGCTTTAACCGGCCAACCTGCTTAGTTACAGGGTTTACTATGTAAATCTTTCTTTTCTTATAATCTTATTTCCATTTTCAATCATGAGGATCACCTGCATATCAATGTAAAGTGTATCTAAGCAGTTTGTCCTTTTTTATCATCAGGGTGACTCTGTAATAATGTATCTTTCATGTTCTCAATCTATTATAATTCAATCTTTTAGTACTACTTAAAATGTTTGGTTCGATGTTTTTTAATCAACCTTGAATTGAAACCTTGCAATCTCAGTTATGACAAAATTGGATATGATGATTGGAAAAGAATGAATATATATACTTAGGCTTTCTGTTGACTTAACACATCTGTTAATTTGTCTTTCAGTCCTTCCTTGTGGTTGAAAGATGAGTGACTTGTGTCGATTTCTTGCTTAAGAATTGATTTTTTTGGACCGAAGTGTTTTCCTTTATATAAACCCATATTAACGTTGTCATTATGAAATCTTAATATAATCTCATTGTGGAATTAAAGGATTAGTTGATGTAAGACTTTCTTGTCTCTGCCTTCTTGCCTTTTGGCCTTTGTTATTCTATTTCTATTTGCGAAATTCTACCCCATGTAAATGGACTATACATGTAATCAATGCGCCACATAAAAAAGGTTAATTGGCTCTGCCCCTCACAAACTTGAAAAGACATAGGACAAATGAAAGCATATACATACTTGATAGAAGAGGTGTTACTTATAGCTTCCACTTTGGGTCATATAACACATGGATCTTCTCAGATCTCAACTCTTTACATTACCCAATTTTTTAAAGACTTTTTTTTTTTTGAGGGAAAGACTTAAGTAAACACTAAACTAAACAGTCAAAAGATTGGGCAGTCCACTATGCCAATTGCCATAAACAAAAAAATAATGTCTCTTTCATTTAAAATTATATAGGTGCACCGTGCGTGCACAAGAGATTAACAGTTGAAAAATATGTAAAGAAAGAAATCACTCCAAGTCCAAGGCATTTCTCAGAAGAGCACAGGGCATCTTGGAAAGTAACAGTGAGAGTGATAGATCACATGCTTGGTTTTTGGAACATGGCATGAATTTTATTTGAATAATAAGTAAAAGTAAACTCTCTCAAACATTATATAGTCCAAACTGTTAAAACTCATTAACTTAATTAATGACAGATTAGTTTAGTATCTAGATTCTAGTGTGAGATAACACAGTAGTATATTAAAGATTATAATGTCATATGTAAATAGATAGGGTTGCCCATTATTTGGATGACGGCATTAAAGAGAATGCCAACTTTGCCTGATTTGGCAAATTGGATTTGGAGGTCCATTGCAGCTTCTGACTCTGGGTACACATTATTTAGTTTTACAGCAAAGATATAGCAGTGGTTGGCGGCAGCACAAGGAGAAAAATGATTAGCAATTGCGGCAGGCAGCTTAGGGAGATGAATGAACTTTGTTTTGTTTTGATTTAATCATGAGAGAAATGGAAAAACCAGGGGCTGATAAGCAAACCCATTTGCCCGGTAGATTTACCATGGACCATCCAACATTTGCCATTTATTAAGAAATCTTTATGGACCGTCCAAAGTAAAGCTGCAGAAACAATGGGCACACTACAAATACCCATCACTCTCCTTGTCTGAACTTTTATCCGTAACAGGCACACAGTCACTCTTGTTCGAGACCAAATGAAAATGAAACTGCCACTGCTAGATTGAAGCCCATTAAGGACCACTTTGTGTTCTTTCAAAAAGGAGGAAGATCCCAACAAAATATATAAAACCTGAAGGATTTGGGAGCATCTATATATGGAGCCAGTCAATAAGTGTCGTTTAGTTTTAATTATTTATTGCCCATTAAGAGATAGAGAGAGAGAGGGTTTAGATTTTAGAAACTCGATGATGGCCTATTGGCCTGCAAATGAAAGCAAAGAGTTTCAGGCGTTACATCCTCAAAACACTCACCTTCTTCATGCTTTACTTTATTGTGGAGTTTCGGTTACAATTTAGAAACTAGAGAAAACTACTTTTAATTTTTTTTGTATTTTTCTTTTTGGGAGACAATGAAGGAGTTATGGTACTGTGTCTTATAGTGACAAGCAGATTCCTCACATGCATGTCATTTGCTTTTCATGTTAGATAGGCATCTCAACCGAGAACAATTTCTTTTTCCCACTCTGTCCGGGTTCGACTCGAGTCGCGTATTTGGGTGAGTCTATCAATAGGGCAACTGCGTACGCAAGTCTCGAATCTGAAACCAAAGGCTATCGCGTATCTGGATTTGGTGGGTGAATTTACTGCGTCTTGAACCTGAAATCAGAGGCTATCACGCATCTGGATTTGGTGGGTGAGTCTACTACGTACGTACGCAATGCAAGTCTCGAAACCTGAGACCTATTAAGCCGAATCAAGAAACTAGTAAAAGAAAACCTTTTATCATGTTAGGGCCAACCCCAAGACCCATTTCTTCAGCAGGGCCAGCCACGCATATGGCATTTCGTGCTGGGCTGAATCGTGTCTTTAACTGCCCAACCCATTTTACACATCCATGGGGCTAGACCGACACGACATAGCAACAGAAATAGTTTCATGAATTCTCTGTCTCAAGCTTAAAATGAAAAAGTAATAAAAATGCACATAAAGAAAAGAAGATTCGATATAAAACAAGTCTTCCTTCCAATGGCAGGAAGAAAATGGTTCTCAACTTGATTATAAATATTCTATTCTTATAACCAAATTAAGCAACAAGTTCACGACCTAGAAATAAAAGCCAAGACAGGTTTTCCTAGATTAAACGGTACATTGACTAACAACAAACTTAAGTTCTTGACCTACAACTTAGTTAGAAGTCCTTGTTCCCAGAATTCACATAAGAGTCACTGACCAGCCGTTATCAAGGTCGTGACCTCTTGTTGCTGCAAGATGGGCATTTGTACTGCTTAATATGCTCTGCCCTCGCTGGTGTAATCTTGACGCACTTTCCATGAAACCATTTCTCACAGATGTCACAGCAAATCCAGAACTCATCAGCAGCATAATTCTCTCCACAAGCCCCACATAATGTCTCTCCATGCTCTTCTTCATCTTCCTCTTCCAAGCCATCATCATCCTCGTCCTTCGATGCTGCTGCCTTTGAATACTTTGGCTGGGGAGGTTCAGAACCTCGCTGCTTTTGCCAAACACCAAGAGAAATAGATCTTATTAATAACAGGTAAAAAATAAATACTTGAGAAGTAACCACAAACTCCTGTTTCCCTCTATAGTCAGCTATTAACACAAGAAGAATGACATTTACAAAAATATTCAAGCAACAAGCCAAACGCCAAGAACTTTAATCTGGTCAGCTTTACATGTCTTAACAGATTAAGCAGTCTTACAATTTATCTCCAGACTCCAATCTACCCATCATAATCCTAAAACTTAGTGATACCTATGCACTGACTAAACTGAATGAAATAAGCTAACAAGCTTTCCATACCTTAGGGTTTGACTTAGATTTGTTGCTGCTGTGATTTGACACTGATGATTTCTCCTTAGTCTGTTTCTTAGCTACTCCAGTAACAACTTCAAATATTGTCGGAAGATCATTTATCATATTGAAAAGGCGTTTCCTGCATCAATCAATCAACATGGCATTATCAAGGAAGAGTTGTGGCTCAAAACATAGCATCCTTGTTCAAACACCATGCAACTCCAGTACACAGCATCTAAATCTAAGCAAAGCTCACTCATGCTATAGCTAGAATTACTGCTAAAAGTGTGACATCCTCGAGCATGGTTACTAGGACTTTAGAATTACATGAACACCTGGCTTTAACATTTTTGTGAAACAAAAAGATTATGCAACAAATTTTCAAGGAAATTCTGTATAAATAGATAATGTAAATTAAATCGCTTCCCAAGTAAAGCAAGTAGGAAACTCTAGCTGAATTAAACAAATTTCCATAATATACATTCTTTTACCAAAATGAGATGATCCGTTCAGAAAGGTCTGTTATCCGAGTAAGAAGTTACCACCCGAAATTTTCATCATAGACACGTAACAAGAAGTGCAAAATTAAATAACAAACTCCAAAAACCGCAAGAGACACAAATCAATTATTTGGAAGCATAACGAGTAAATTGCCTTATTTACAGCTAGAACGTGTATACAAAGCCAAAACAGGACACTACACGTGGAGAAAACATACCTATCAGCTTTATCAAATCCAAACCTAGCACCAAAATAGAAAGCCACAGAGAGCAACCACGCGTCACTGTGCACAGCAACCAACGACAACCAATCTTTTTCTTGCATCCCATCTCTGGCAAAATTAATACCCAGAGCAGGCTCCGGAAGCTCTGGAGGCACCTCTTCAGCAGGTAAATTCACCTCCCATTGCTCGCTGGGGAATCCATAAAGGCAAAGATTCTCCTTTTCTGCAATCGAAATTTTGGAACTTTATTAATTCACCACATTTCTTGCATCTAGAAAACATCACAACATTGAATGACTCAAAAAATAATGCAATCACACCGAGCAGATCACTGGTTCTACAACAACAGCAATGAATGTCTATTGTTTGCATCCATATCCTGTTGCCAAGTCTTACCATTTTAGCAAACCGATAGGCATCAAAACGGTGAGCACGATCATAAACCTTAACGGTCAATCAAAAAACATTACCAAATAAAGAAAGTCTTTTTTCGCGCCATCATTTGAAAATCTAAAGTTAGTCAAATTTAAAACCAGAAAAAAAAAAAAAAGAAGACTTATACATTTGTAAATGAACACATGAGGAACAATGAAAATAATCTTGAAATTATTAAATCTGCCTCACTAGAACATACAGATCTCTTAGTTAGCTCAAAAAATGTTCATCTTTACTTTAAAAGGGAAAATTCAATACTTCAATTTAAGTGGAAAATTGTAGCACAATCCATAATTGAACAGTTCTTCTTCAGGGCATCAAGTAAAACAACAATAAAGTTAATAACCGTAAATACCATTGCATGCACTAAAATCCTCTTCATTTATGTACTAAACTTCAATCTACTTCAATTTCAGGATTTGAATTTTCTTTTAAATTCTGGGTAAAAAAAACAACTTTGAAAATAAAAATTGTATCTTGAATTCTCCAGATAAATTATCTTGCCGCCGAACCGCCACCACAAAACTCAAACAATTAAATCTCCATAAAAATTAAATAAAAACAAAATCCCAGTACCTGGATCGCACTGCTGGTAAAACTCTTCCACATCTGCAACCACCAACACACCCAAAAATTAAATTAAATAAAAATTTCCACCTCAAAACAAAACAAAACAAAACAAAAAAGGAGGTTGTCAAGTTAAACAAAGTCAGAGAAAGAACAGCAAATTTATATATAAAGGGTGGTTAAAAACAAAAGCGAGAAAAACAATACCAGTAGTAAGGGCTTTAATCATGCCAGCTCGACGACCTTTGAAATCTCGAAAGACTTCTTCGACAGTACGTGGGTTGTAGCCAGCACCGCCGTCCATCGCCACCAAAAGCTGATTCTTTTCTTCGTTTTCGCTTCTTCTCTTTTGAAGCAAAGAGAGCCCTTTGTTAGCCGAGTGCGAGTTCGAGATCGAGAAGCAGAGAGAGTGAGAGGAAAGAGAGAGAGAGAGAGAGAGAGAGAGAGAAGGAAGGAAAGAAAGATTGACAAAAGGAATAGTTAAGTTTAAGAGTAGTATTGACCTCTCTCTTCTTTCTCTCTCAGTGT